>JAADXX010000164.1:0-42843 GCA_023338025.1 Phytopythium oedochilum | reverse complement strand
GGCTATCGTCGCATTTCCAGTCGCCACTTTCGCTGGCTGTATGCATGACCGGGATCATCGGCGGCCGCCGTTTGTTTGTATCAGCGCATCTTCACCCACCAAGAGCGCCGGGATACGACACGCGCCGATGGGAAAGAGAGCCAAGGGGGATGGCGCAGTCAATATCGACCAATCACACCGAGTTAAACGCTTGAATCACCACGGATGCGGATTTAGCCTCTCTGATTGGTTGTTGCCGACCAATCAGACGTGTCCAATCCGCCTCGTGGCGGAAGATCCATCGTTGTCGCCGTCCCGCCTACATGTTTTCCCAAAAGAGGGTAGTTTATTAAATGAAAAGCTCCAGTAGCTCCCCCTTTTCAAGACGTGTCTTGGAACGATCGAGCGTCCCACCCACCTCGTTCTGGTCTAGTTGAAGCCAAGCCACCGAGCAGCTTCGCTCCGGTCGGGGCGGGTGATTGGCGCCGGCCTCACTTACCAACTCGCCCTCCTGCGGACGCGCCTGCCTCCCTCCCAAGCTCCTCCCTTCCCTCCCCCAAGCTCTCCGCCGCCATGCTGTCCCGCCTGGCCGCGTCGTCGTCGGCGGTCGCGCGTCCGCTGTCGCGCTCGCTGCACATCGCCAAGGACATGACGGAGCTGATCGGCAACACGCCGCTCGTGTACCTGAACCACGTGACCAAGGGTTACGGCGCCAAGGTGGCCGTCAAGTGCGAGTTCATGGAGCCGTGCGCGAGCGTGAAGGACCGCATCGGACTGAGCATGATCAAGGCGGCCGAGGCGTCGGGCAAGCTGAGCAAGGACGCGCTGATCGTGGAGCCGACGAGCGGCAACACAGGCATCGGCCTGGCCTTCGCGGCCGCCGTGCGCGGCTACAAGCTGACGCTCGTCATGCCGGACACCATGTCCATGGAGCGCCGCATCCTGCTCAAGTCGTTCGGCTGCGACGTGGTGCTCACGCCGGGCGCCAAGGGCATGACGGGCGCCGTGCGCAAGGCCGCCGAGATCGTGGACAAGACCCCCGGCGCGCTCACGCTCGGGCAGTTCGACAACCCGGCGAACCCGCAGATCCACTACGAGACGACGGGCCCAGAGATCTGGCGCGACACGGACGGGCAGGTGGACATCTTCGTCTCGGGCGTCGGCACGGGCGGCACGCTCACGGGCACGGCCCGGTACCTCAAGCCGCTCAAGCCCGAGGTCAAGATCGTGGCCGTGGAGCCCGAGGAGAGCCCGGTGCTGTCGGGCGGCAACCCGGCGCCGCACAAGATCCAGGGCATCGGCGCCGGCTTCGTGCCCACGGTGCTCGAGCGCGACCTGATCGACGAGGTCATCACGGCCAGCAGCCCGGACGCCTTCGCCATGGCCAAGCGCCTCGCGCTTGAGGAGGGCATCCTCGTCGGGCCCTCGTCCGGCGCCGCCGTCGTGGCCAGCCTCGCGCTGGCCAAGCGCCCGGAGAACAAGGGCAAGCTCATCGTCGCCATCCTGCCGAGCTTCGGCGAGCGCTACCTGTCCTCGCCGCTCTTCGAGAAGGAGCGCGAGTACGCCGCCAACCTGCCCACGTCCGAGCTGCCCCAGTAGGCAGGCAGCCGTCTTCCCGTCTCCGCAGTGGCGGCGGCGCGTTCACTTCGAGGCGCGGCTCTCTTGAGCCGCCGTCCTCAAAGCGCGCGGCTGCAGCGTAGGCTTCATGGTAATAATGGTTATAATCACACAGCAGTAGAGTGCGGTGCGTGGGCTCTCTTCGCATGACGACAGCGGTCTCTCTCTCGATCTCGATCTCGCTTGGAGTCGCCTGCAGTCTACTGAGCGCCGCAACCAGACAGAGATCGCTCATTGTATAGCGACTGGCGGGTGACTGACTGCGCGTCTTCATACGTTGGCGCGGTGGACAGCGCCGCTGTCAGCTATTCTCGCCATGGAGGGAGCTCGGAAGACTCACAGATCTACACCAATCCCAGTATGGAGTCCATATAGACAACGCAGCAGCATGCATCAGTCGCAAGACAACAGGGAGGAGCCTTGGGTTAAGTTATCAAGAAGGTCGCACGAACGAGCACTCGGTCGCCCGCTCAATAGCGCGGGTCGCGAAGGTGCTCGGCATGCGACTGCTGCTGCAGCTGCTGGCGCTCGGCGACGCTGCGCGCGGCCTGGAACCGGCGCAGCTGCCGCAGGAAGTGCATCTCGCGCAGCAGCGCGTTGGCCGCCGCGTACTCGGCGCTTCCCTGGATTCCATCCCGACCGTCCGCTCCGCCGCCCTCTTCGCCGTCCGCAGCCTCCATGTCCGCGTCCCCGTCGTCCGGCGGCGTCCACTGCGCGCTGGCGTCTGCGCGCGCGAGCCACACGACGCGGTGAGTACGGCGGGAACACGCGAACGTGGAGGCCGCGGACGGAGAAGAGGGCGGCAGCGCACCGGACAGGTCGTAGGCCAGCCGCAGGCGCTTCATCTCGTGCTCAATGGCCGAGTCCGCGACGTCGCTCGGGCTCGCAGACGGGCCATCCTCCGCCCACTCGCGCTTCCGCCCGAGGCTCATGCTGTGCCTCGGAAACAAGCACCACGACGTCGCTTGCCTAAAGGATATAGAGACGAATATGCCGTCCAGCTGGGCGGGGTAAGAACCGGCGTGAATGCCAAAATCCGATTCGGAATAGTACGGTAAACCAACGCTAAAGAGATAACTGAACCGGTTTCGTGCACCACAGTATCTCAATATAACCATGTAACTTTTAGCGTAACCCTGTATTATCTCAATTAAATTTGTGTACTTTGGCGTAACCATGAAAAACCCATGTGTTTTTGCAGTAACCAATTTCAAAACCCGAAATTTGAATGTGTTTATCGAATGCGCATTTGTGCATCTATAGGAAGCACACAATGGTCATTTGAGTTTTGTATAACGTATTTTTGACATTATGCGTTTTTGAATAGTTTTTGAATTTTGTTTTTGTATAGTAAAGTAGCCCGAAATGGCATTGGAATGTTGGATGCCCTCTTTTGACATGTGATGCTATCCACTAAGCATGCACCAAACAACCAAACGAAAAATCCAAAAATTGATTTTGGGTGCTATTGGATGTGATTCGCCCAGATACTATACAAAAACCAAGATTAGACGGGGTTTTCCTCTGTTGTTATTATGTGCACGCATTTGACACGATGTACACCAATTTTGGACGGAAAAATTGTATGGAACAATATTTTAAAGTTTCTGCGCGTTGTATCAAATAGTTAACTTTTAATTGGCGCGCGGATTTACGTCTCGTCATTTCCTTTGCATTGCATATGCTGACCCTAGACAGACGTGCATGCTCTTGGCAACTCACCGAAAACTAGCCTGCCTACTCCTCGCTGCTTGTCGCTTTCTTGCCGCGCGCGCCCGACGTCTGCTTGCTCACGCACTGGCGCTTTGGCGGCGGAAGCTCCGGGTCGACTGGATTGTTACTGGCCGACGCTCGGGCCGCGAGCGTCGATGCGTGGCCTTGCTTGCCAGACGCTGCGCCGGTCTTTGCTTCCGATAGCTTGGACGTCTCTTCCTCGATCGGCTTGTCTGCGTCCGCTCATGCTCGCACTGCCGACGTGCTTTGCTTGGTCGGGTCCGGTGATGCGTGCTGCGCTGTGATCGCAGTAGAAGGAACGATCGTGGCGATCGGGATGGCGGCAGGACCGCTGTCGTCGTCTTGGACATCATCGCGTTCAGCGGCAGTAGCACCACCAGCAGCAACATGTGGCAGTGCGGGAGGCGTCGCTGCATTGTCTGCAGTCGCCGGTTCATCGTCGCCTGCGAAGGGTGGATGCACTTCCGTACGTCCTTCGGCGCTCGCTCGCGTCACGGACGCCTGCGGCATCCTGTTGTAGAGATTAAAGTTGAGTAGATGCCTGATTTCGTAGACGACGCCTGTTGGCAGCCTCAATGCGGCTGTCAGTTCGCGTTTGCTGGACGTTGCGGAGCGGTGCGTACCTGGCGTGAAGCGCGCGAGATCTGCCCGCTCCCACACCGTCAACCTGCAGATCTCGCCGCCGACTAGGTTGAGCGGGATCGCCAACAGCATCCGCCGCGCCTCGTCGAACACGCTCGCCGACTCTGCATCGATAAACTCGAGGTGCGTCCCGCTGTACCGGTCTGCATGTTGGGATCGCAACGATTAGTGAGCGACATGCAGCATCCGCGGCTGCCGCAGCACCAACGCTGTAGAGTCGCCCCTGTTGTGAAGTGATTGCCGCGGAAAAAGCACATGCGCACCGCGCGTGTGCTGCCGCGCGATGGCCCGAGCTGCGCCACAAAGTCTGCCAGCCCTTGGACGGTCGTAAACACGCGCTCCTGGGCGTCCTGGTGCTGGCGGAGGCGACGCAACTGTGCCATCGTCGTTGCCGTCGGCGGTTGCTTGCCGGTTGCTTGGCGCTGCTGACGCTTCGCCGTCTCAGGGTCGGGTTCTGCTCTGCCGGACTGCATCAACTGCCCGATCCGCGCCGGCCAGCCGGCCAGTCAACCAACCAATCAGCCTGAGCGTGCTACATGGCGCGAGCGGCGCCTCGTCACTGCTTCTCCGCCGCGTCGGGTCGCACCTTCGTCGCCGGTCCGAGACCCGCGTACTCGCAATCATGGCTCGCCATCGCCAACTTCCGATCACGGACTGGCTTCGTTCGTCTGGGCGCGCAAGCATTGCGCGCCGCTTACCCGACGTCGGCTCTGCGTCGGCGCTCGATCCGCCAGTCGTCGACTTGCTGGGCGATGGCGACCAGTTACGAGGCGCGCAGCGCGTCGCGTGGCCGCCTGGCACGGAGCGGCCGCACGCGTGCGTCAATCCGAGCGGCGTTGCGTTCGAGGACTCGCTGGGCGGTGCCGGCCAGTGCTCGTGCAGCGGCGCGTGCTTGCGTGGCCTCTGCGCGAATGCAATGGCTGCAATCTTCTGCGATGCAGCCAACTGCGGCATCGGCGACAACTGTGGGAACCGCTGCGAGGAGCTTGTGTGCTTGGAGGTCGTCGCGACGAGCACGGGCCTTGGCGTCGCCACAGAGTTGCCGCTGCCTCCTGACATTTGTGTCGGCGAGTATTGCGGTGTCTTGCGGGTCGGCGCCGAGTTTACGCGCGAGATGTGTCGGAGCGGGCTCGCATTCGAGTTTGCGGAGTTGAGCGTGAGCAGAGACCGCGTCTACATCGACGCGAGCCGACGGGGCAGTCTGTGCAGGTTTACCAATCACTCGTGCGTGCCCAATTGCCGGTTCGAGGTCATGGAGAGCCGGCGCGCGCGCAAGGTCGCCGTTGCGACGCGCGAGCTCGTGCCGCAGGGAGGTGAGTTGACGCTTTCGTACGGCCGCCAGGTGTGGTTTGACTGCTCGTGTGCCGTCTGCGTCTGCACCAGATCGCCGCTGAGCTGAGTCGTTGGCGCCTTTCTTGCTGGCAGGCACGAACCCGTCAGCTGCGGCGGTCGCTCAACGTCGTGCGAGGTCGGTCGCAGTACTGAGCGTCCGGGCGATTGCGCCGATGACCGCTGGCGCTGCGGTGTCGTTCTGGGCCTTGTCCTTCTTGCTTGCCAAACCTTCGAAGAATATAAAAACCAGATGAAGCAATCGACAGGCTTGCTCAAGTTCGCACTGTGGTTGCTGACCAATACCGCCCACGCGTTCTCGCTGCGGTCGCTGCAGCCAGCGCACGCAGACGCCGGTCTTCCTCGAGGCCTTCGTCGCTCGGGCGGAAGTAAGCGAAGTCGCTGTCGTCGAGGTGGCGGCCGACCCAGTAGAGCCCGGCGCGCGTGCGCACTCGCGAGAGCGCGACGTACAATGCGTGGCGGTCGACCCGCGTGAATTGTGGTGGGCTCAAGTCTGTGATGACGATCTTGTCGCGCGTGTCTCCTTGGATCCCGTGCACGGTCGTCCCGAACACCGGGACGACCGGGAACCCCTTGATCCAGACCGTCTTGCTCGCGAATGTGAAGTTGGCGCGGGACAGCGCGACCGGCATCACCGAGGTCGGCCACGCCTCCGGAATGCCTGGGAAGCGCGCGTGCGTGTGCTCATCTTGCATGTTGAGAAACAAGTTCGTAGGCGCCGTCGACGCCACCCACACACCGTCGTCTTTGCGGTCGAACTGCGTTCCTGGGCGCCAGTCGATGTGGTAAATCGTACCGACAGCGCCGTTCGCCACGCCCTTCGCTATGCACTGATTCGCTTTGACCCGTACCGACATGCCTGTGTCACAGTAGGAAGTTAGAGTTTGGTTCAACAGAGTCAGCCGATGTGTCCATTGTCGCGGCCGTCGAGCAGCAAACACCTACCGACGTAGGCCTTCAAAAGCACCGGAATGTTGCCAGTTCGGCTGTCAGGCAGGCTCCGGATCTTCGCCCAGTCGGCGGTCTGCGGCAGACGCGCCGGGATCGCGTACACCCTCCGCCGCTCGGCAAACTCGCGACTCGCTATTTGCACCGCCGAGTCGTTGATGTGCTGCCGCATTGCGTTGTCTGTAAAAACAACCTGCACAAAGTCGCGCGAGACCGCGTCGACTGGAGGCGGCGGCGGCGGCGCCTGCTTCAGGAATGCGCGCATGTCCGCGCACCAGTCACCGACGCGCGCACGCTCGAGCCACTCGCCCCACTCGGGGTCGTCTGCGAAGCGCATGTTGCGCTTCAAATAGACGACCTTCGTGATGGAACGGTGGAGCCAGGAGCCTCGCAGCTGCAGCTCTCTGAACGGCCTTGTCGGCGTGGCCAGACGGAACACCTGGAAGCCGCTCACCGTCTCGAGCTGGAAGAAGTCGAACATGAGCACTGTGACGAGCCCACCGAAGGGCTCGGGGCTGTCCTTCACGCGCCGTAGCGCTTCTTCCCAGAGCCCAAAGAACCCTATCTCGGTCATCGACAATTCATCCGCGAACACACAGAGCACTGGGTACCACAACGCGAGCAACTCGTCCGTCGGATTTTGCACGTGCGGCGGCAACTGCTTTTGCCGAATCCCGAGCTTGACAGAGCTATGCATCGTGTGTCCATCCAAGTTGGCGGCCGCAATGCCGGACGACGCAGCCGCCATCACGCACCTTGGGCGACCCTAACTTCGCGCGAGGCTCCGCACGGTCTCAACGATCCGCGTCTTGCCGGTCCCGCCGGCGCCCGTGATGACGAGCGGGCCCACGCTGAAGCACGAGTCCGCAGGCAGTTCCCGGTCTGCGATATTGTGGAGCAGTGGCACCGCGACGTGCGCGAACGCGCGGTGTTGTTCTTCGTTTAGGCCGAACGACTGCGACACAGCTTGCACCGTTGCGAACGGTGCGATGTCGCGCTCGGATTGGGGCTGTTCGGTTTCGCTGCTGCAGAACCGCAAGTCCGCCACTGCCGTGCTGAGCAGCTCGACAACGACCTCGGTTGTCAGCGCAGCCGGCCGCGTCGCAGCCGTCGCGTCGGCGTCGACGTCCTCTGCTGCCTCGATCGTCAGCTGCTTTTCGAACGCGTCGATTTCGGCCTTCGGAATTGGTGTCGGCCGCACAACGACGTCTCCGCACGCGTCGTCCGGGAGCGCTGCGCCAAGCACGTCGTTGGCCAGCAGCGCCTGCATGGCCGACTCCTCAACCACAGCGCGCACATCGGACGTCACCTCTTCGGCCTCCTCGGGCGGGTCGACCGTGCTCTCGTACATGTCCGACGGCACGGTGACAAGGCTGTCCGGACACCCAGCTGGGCCTTCGTCGGCGCAGGCGCGACCGCGAATCACGTCCTGGTCGTTGCATTCATCCTCTGTATCCTCTGCAGCTTGCTGCGCGCGAAAAGCGCTCGCATCGTCGAGCGCAAGGTAGTACAGTTGGTGGTATTCTAGCGCGCGACGCACCTTCGGTTGGTCGAACGGACGCCACGCGCGAAAGTGTGGCTTTGCCGAGCCGAGGACGTCCAAGAAATCTTTAGGATGCCGAAACGGGCAGTACAGCACAGCGGCAATGCGGTAGTAGAGTTCGGCCTTCTCGCCTAGCTCAGGGTCCTCGAGGTTGCGCGCGTCGGGCTTGCGCGGCCCGACGATCTCCGGGACCCTTGAAAAGTCGGCGCGCGCGATGCCATGGCAGCGCACGTGCTCTGCAAGCTCGTGCACGTTGTCGCTCGTAAACGCGTACGCGTCCCCAGGCAGTGGCGTCTTGATTCGCGTTTGCTTGTACCAGGCGCAAAAGTCGTACCAGCAGCACGACTCGAGGCACAGCGGACGCGTCGTGTAGCGTCGGTTCGACGTATCCGCGAACAAGTGGCCGCCGCGCTCAACGATTGACGCGTTCACGTCCTTGTTGTTCATCAAGGTCAGCGCGTCGACCAGAACGAGGCGTTCGAAGGCGCAGCTGAACATTGCTGCTCCGTCCTCGAACAGGACCGCTGTCACGAGCGGGCCGCCGACCTCGATGGTAGAGGACGACGAGTACGCTAGCGACATCAAGTGGCCCAGGCCTCGCGCCAAGTCGGTCGTGCTCTCCGGTAGCATCGCTTCGCGTTGTACGCGACGCCGGAAGGCTAGCTCGACGACGGCTGCATTGTCAAGCACGGTCTGCTGCTTCGTCGCGTACTGGATGGCGTAGCGGGTGGCCTGGAGACCGCCGCGGCCGCCGCCGAGCACGCGCGCGTCCATATTGAAATGAAGCTGCCGCCTCCAGGCGGGAATGTACGGGTTGAGCCACTGGGTCCCAACGCGCCGACGGTAACGCATATTGCCGCGCTCGTCCAAGCCCGTCGCGTCCTCGCAGTCGCAGAAGAACTTGTACCGGCACTTCGTGCCCGACTTGCCTTTCACGCACGAGTGCGTGTGCTGGTAGGGGTGCACCTGGTCCTTGCGCAGCAGCTGAGTCCGCTGCACTCGCGCTGTGCTGGCGTCCGACACCAGGCCGCCGGACCGCATGCTGAGCCCGCGCACTGCGCTCTCGCTGCTAGAGGCTTGCTGGCCGGCGTCGAGCGCGGCCCATGCGCGCTTCAGCACCGCGTCGACCACTGCCGGCTCGGTGAACTCTGCCGAGCAGGCGCTGCACTTCGCTACCTTCGGAGGCGGCGTCCCGCTCCTCAGCCGGTGCTTGTACTTCTTGTCGACCTCAACAGGGTCGAGCTCGCCCGCGCACGACACCAGCGGACAGGCGACCGCCTCGAACGAAGCGAACACCGGCAGCTCCGCTGAGAATATGGACGCGCAGTACTCCTCGAACCGCGCGCGCATCGATGCGTCGGCGAGCAGCGCGTCCCAGTCCGCCTGTGTCCGAGGCAGCCCTGCCACCCACAGCACGCCATGGTGGTGCACGCGGAGCCGGCCCTGCTGCTCGAGCGCGTAGTACAGAGCCTCCACGAACCCGAAGAGGCCCGGCTCCGCCTTCGGCCGGTTAACGGACGAGTCCCACCCGAACAGAATGCCTATGAGCGCCTTGCAGCAGAGCTTGTAGTAATGCGCCTGCAGCGCCGAGTTCTGCCCCGACAGACGCTTCATTTCGGCTGCGCTTGGCATGTGCACCGTAGTGCACGCTATCAGGTCCTTCGGGCGGCCGTTGGGCAGGTTGTAGCCTGACCAAAATGCAACAGCAATGGACGAGTCGGGGTTTGGGGTCAGCGTCCAAAACACGGAAGGCTCGCCGTACACGATCGTCATGGCGTTCACTTTCCGCTGGAACGCCTTGCGCTCTTGGTTGCTGCACCACATCTTGGACGTCGACGCGTATATCGACTTGAGCACCGAGCTCGAGCAGGCGCTGCCAGCGTGCTGCGCAGCGGTCGGTCGCCCTGCCCGCGCTGCCTTTCGTTTGCTCGAGCGCCCGTCCATCGCTGCGCGCAGCTCGTCGGGCGTCACCCGCATCGCTCGCGTCGCAGCTTCCGGACTGCGTTTGACGCTGACAAACACGCCGTTCTTCACCCGCTCGGTAGTCAAGTGGTCGAACATCACCAGCTTGAAAAGCGGGTCCTCGGCGAAGCGGTTCGTCGATAAGTTGAGGTAGTGCAGCACCACCTGGCGCTTCGTGTACCGGTGGCGCCGCGGGCTCGAGAAGCCACCGACGCCGAAGGTGAGCAAGTGCGGAAACACGCGCTCCATGTAGAACGGGTCAGCGCTCGGCAGAACTGTCGTCGAGCGCCGCGCCACGTACGTCGGGCGACCCACGACGGCATCGAGCGCGCGTGGGGGCAGCGCCTCCTCCCGCTCGTCCAAGGTGGTCTCGACGAGCACTGTCTCCGACGGCAGGATCGCCGTCTCGTCGACCGGCGCATCCTCTCCTTGCGCCGGCATCGCGACCGTCTGCTGGCGCCGGCGTGCCTGCTCGACCAGCGCGTCGGTGCTCGCGTCGCCACCGAGCCTTGAGCAGTACACGCCGAGCGGGTCCGCGACGCCGGTAAAGTCTGGCGCCGTGCCGACCTCGCGATACAGCGGATTCACGCGCCGCATGAGCGCCTCGAGTTGCCTCACACGCCGCCCATCGCACTCGTGCTATCTCGACAGCACCAACTCTTGCGCCTGGGCCATCGGCCCTGCGAACGCGACTTGAAAGTCGCCGGCACTTGGCAAGTTGGGCACGCGACTTGCAATCGTCGCGTTGCAGTTGTCCCAGCACAGAAGGTGACTCTGGAGCATATTGCCAGGCCCGCCGTACACGACCTTGATCAGCCCGCGCGCCTGAACTAATGCGACGGCTTGCCGCTCGATCTGCGTCGCTTCGTCGACTTCGTCGAACGTGCCCGCTACAAAGCAATCAGCAATGGCGAACCGAGGTGGCGCTGGCTGCGCTTCGACGCTGTCGCACGTCGACAGACGCGCGTGCAACGTGTGCAGAGTCTGCAACACGTCGCGCGAGATCCAAGCGTGCGCGTCGCCATTCTCGGTTACCTCCAGCCCACGCGGCGGCAGCAACATACCGCCGAGCCTGCTGTCGCGCGCGGAGCAGTCGTAGCACGCTTGGATCGCGTCGGTGGCCCACGGCGGAGGCGCGAGCGCCTTCCGCATTGCGGCCAGCGGCAGCTCCTCGATCTGATCGCGGCACGCCGATGATCGGAAGACCCATGTATCGGTCACGATGCACACTTTCCGGTCGATCTGGTCGTCACCCAGCAGACGAGCGACCTCCACGTCAAGGTGAGCTGCAGTCGAATCCGACAGCGGCCGGAACCTAAACGACGCGTTGATTGCCTGCAGCTGCTCGTAGGACAGCCACGCCGACGTATCGTTGTCTGCGGCTGCGGTGGGCGCTGCGTTTGGCGGCCCGGCCCCTGTCAGCACATCCCGATTGCAAGTACCACTAGGCTGCAGGCTCCGTTGCGCGACGCACCTTTTGATCGACGCGCCCGTTTCCGATAGCGACTTATCGTCTCCTCTCGCACACGCTTCTGTGTCTGGAGCTGGGCGTGCGCCGACTCCATCAAGCTCTGCCACGCCAACGCAACGCCGACAGACGTGCAGCTCGCGACGCCAACCAACGCACGTCGTCGACGCGAGGCAGTTGGAAACCTGCGACGCAATCCCGGACGGGCCGCCTCGCACAGTCTCCAAGTGCGTTGACGTTTGGTCGCGCAGTAAATCACTCACCGACGTATACTTTCTTTTGAGGTCTGTGTGTTTTGCGGTGATCGTCTTCCCTTTGGCCTTGCACCTCGATGCACCGCGCAGCCCTGCAGAATCCCACCCACCGACATACCGACCGACACCCACACGAGCGTACACACCGAACATACGGCATGCTGGCGCGGGCGTCGGCGCGACGCAAGCGCTACTCCGTGCGCGAGAAGCTGAACATTCTTGACTTGACGCGTACGTGGACGCTCGCGAGGGCCGCCGCTGCATACGGCGTGTCCCACTCGGCCATTGCGCAATGGAGAGCCCGCGAAGCGGATTTTCGGCGACAAGACTCGGCCTGTGAAGACGCCATAACCGGAGCCGGAGGCAGCGCAGAACGAAGCCCCACTGCTGCACCACTCGACGGCATGTCGAGCCGGCCCAGCTCGGAGCCGCCGCATGTTTCAAGCGATCCCCCTCACGGTCTGAACGCGGTCTCGCCGACGTCGCCGCCGCCAATCGACACTCGCACCGCGGCACGCACGGCGCCCGCGACCTCCACGCCGAGCCTGACCGATGCTCCGCTGGCCAGCGAGACGCCAGCGTCGCTGGGCCGACTGCTTCCGCCAGACGCGCCCACCGTGCTCATCGGGTTTGCAGGACTCCGCAGCACCGTCGCCGACGTCGCGGTGCGGTCCTTCTTTCCTCTGCTTCAGGTCGGCGTGGCGCGTCGCGCCGGCCAAGCCGTCGAAACCGTCGGCTTCGCGCACGTTGTTGACGCGATGGACGCGGTCGTTCGCCGCGAGGTCGAATACTGCGTGGTGCCGACCGGCTGGCTTCTGTCGGTCTCAGCGAGCTTCGCGCTGGCCGAGTTCGCCTCGCGCCCTCTCCGCATCGTGGCGGAAATCCTAAGCAAGCCGCCGCTGTGTCTGAGCACTGTTTCGGGAACAGCGCTTCGCAACTGCCGGTGCGTCTTGTCGGACGCGGGCTTGCTGCAGGCCCATGAGCCTTTGATCCTCGACATGGAGGCGCAGCGCGATGAGCCGATCGTCCGGCAGGCGGCGTGGGACAGCGCCGGCGCGTGCATCTCCGTGCAGGAGCAAGGCTCGCGCGGAGTCGCGGTACTCGCGACGGAGCAGGCCGCGCGCGCAGCCGGCCTGCACGTTTTGGTCGACGGCATCCACGACGCCGACGCCGATGTGAACGCGCGCTTCCTCGTTCTCGGGCGGCCCGGGTGCGCTGCCATCTCGCCCTGCCCGCGCGCTGCGCTTCCCGTTCGCGCCGTGCGGAAAACGACCGTTCTCGCGTCGATGCACAACGAGCCGGCGTGTCTGGCGAGCATCTTGCGCGTGTTCGCGGACGCGAGCGTGCCCGTCCTCGCGATCCAGACACGCCTGCTGTCGCCCTGGCCGACCAGTCGGTACGTGCGTTCACCTGTGCATTATTTTTTTTCTTCTTTCTTCCTTTGGCCGTAGCAGCTCACCCCGCAGTCTGCAGCATGCACGCGCACCAGATGCTCGTGAGTTTCCTTGCGACGGAGCAGCGCGCGCAGCTCAGCGCACTGCTGGAGCGCCTGAACGAGTTGGCTGTGTCTCAGCACGTTCTTGGCACTTACTTCAGCATGGCAGTAGCAGCAGCCGCCGCCTCCGCAGCAACCACCGCCACCGCCGCCCCGTCGACCGACGCTGCTTGAGCCTGCGCGCCGACGACGCCAGCTTGCTGATGACGTTCGTATCTCTAGCAAAGTTGCCGCGGTTGCGGCAGTGTCAAGCGAGTTGCCTTTCCCGCTTCGTCTCTTCTACTCTTGCACGCAGCGCAGCTCGCCGCCAGGAAAGTCAAGGAGGGTTTGTTGCGCGCGTCCGTCGTTTCCGGCTTACCCCTTTATTTATGCCACACACACACACACACACACACACACACACACACACAGTACCGTTCCCTACCTCAGCAGTAGCCGTTTCCTCGCTTTTGGGCTACACCTTGGTTATAGTATGTGACCCACGAGAGTGACTGCTCTGAATAGAGTGCGTAAAGTTTTGCGATGGTCGTACCGTAGAGACCCTTAGTAGCAGACCCTTCAGTTTAGTGCCTCATTTCGTCTGAGTATATCCCTCACATAAATGACTGCTCTTAATAGTAGATTTCATGTTGAAGTTTAAATTATGTTTGGTGGGTGTAACTGGGGTACTAGTTTCGTTCAATATGCAACTATGCTAAGGTTACTCTGCAACCGCCATGCCAAATCGTAGTGTCATGATGTATGATAGGTGAAATCGATCATTACCTCCAGTAAGCCGGGTTAATACTGTAGAACGACTTTTGGTCAAGCGTAACCTTATTCTGTTGCACAGAAAAAACCGTTCAAGCGAACAAACTCTCCAACAGCCTTTGTAACTTTGTTGCGTAACTTTTGAAACTTGTGTAAACTTGTTTCAAAAACCCGCACCATTGATGCAGTTTGATGAGTTCATTCTCTTTGAAAGTCTTCAAATATTCTGTTTGACGGTTTGTGCCTGTTTTTAAACCCCGGCATTTCGGTGTACCATGCATCTACAGTATGATGTACCGACATCCCGGTTTGCACCAACATTGTGCAATTCAAATACTGTTAGGAGAAAATCCAACAACCATTCTTGAAACGCCGAGCCGAGCCGCCTTTGGACAATAGGGACCCTGGCCATTACATTTATGACTGATTTCAACCTGTATAATACACGGATAACCATTATGAATACACATTATATTAAGAGTAGACAGATACGATACGTGCGTAAGTTTTCGCGTCGTATTCTCGCCCGACTTGATAGCCGTAATAAAACGACCAAATCCTAATAAAACCGAAGACAAAAGTTGATTTTCGGCAAAACGGGCATTTTCGGTTCGATTTTTGCCAAATTATGCCCGCTTCATTGCATACAAAAATCAAGTTATTTTTTAAGTCGATCGACTTTTCGATGTTTTTCAAAAGTCGAATGACTTTTCGGTGTTTTTTTACTTACATCCATTGGTGTCGACCACGCAAAGACAAGGCAAATCACTTTTGAATTGCACGGACTGTGCCTGACTGGATTTCTGGAGATTATTGCGATTCCGTCCACAATTGTCTCACCCTCCGTAACACCAATACAGTGATGAGCAACGAAATGTATGAATAAAAGAACAGTACCAATGTAAAGACACAGGTGCAATCACTATCCAATCCTCTTGCGATGATATCATCAGAGTTCAGTAGTTTAGCAATCTGATTCAATACGAGTCTCTGCATGGGCTGCATGCGAGGAACCACGACCAGTTCAACACTCGACAAGCTGCGGCACCGGACGATATTATAAAGGACGAGCGAGCCCCATGACCCAGAGCGGCAGCCCGAGCGAGGCGGCGCGCCGCGCGTCGAACGGCAGCGAGCTGTCGGCCGCGAGCGCGCGCACGGACAAACCGGGCTGGCTGTCGCCGGCCGCGTCCATGTCCCCGGCGCGGCGCGTGCTGCACGCGCCGTCCGTCCCTGCGTCCCCGTCCGCCTCCGCCTCCGCAGCCTCCGCGTCCGCAACCGCGTCAGCGACCGCGACCGACGGGCTGCACCACTGGGAGGGGTACCTGCAGAAGCGGTCGGACTGGCTCAAGCACTGGGAGACGTACTACTTCGTGCTGCGCGGCCGCTCGCTCTACTGCTACCTGTCGGAGGAGGACTGCCGCCGCCAGCCGGAGAAGTCCAAGATCAAGAAGGGCAAGTTCGGCTTCGCGGACCGCGTGACCCTCACGCGCGTCTGGGACGTCGAGGAGGCGACCGCGGGTCCGGCCGCGCTGCTGGCCGCCGCCGCGGGTCCGAGCGCAGGGGCCGGGACCCCGCCCGCGTCCGCTGGGGGCCCGGGCCCGGCCCCTGCGCTTGCGGACGGGCCCTTGTCCGCGGGGTCCCCGTCCGCCGCGCCTCCGTCCGCGTTCCGGTTCACGCTCGAGACGGACAAGGGCCACCAGCTGCACTTTCGGACCAACTCGGAGGCGAGCAAGCACGTGTGGCTGCAGTTCGCGGCCCACGGGATCGCGGACGCGTCCCCGTCCGCGGCGCGCGGCCCGTCCCCTCTCTCGCTCGGGACGGGCTCGCCGTCCGCATCCGCCGCGTCCGTTCCCCCGCTGCTCCCCTTGCTCGAGCAGCCCGTCGCCGACTTCTACCGCGGCTTCGAGTACTTGTACGCGGCCCTGAGCGACCGAGTGACGGCGGACCAGGCCAGCGCGTACGCCAGCATGGCAGCGGCGGCGGCCGCGCTTGGGGACGGGACCCTGGGCGCGTCCCCAAGCGCGGCGGACGCGTCCTCGGGCAAGAAGCCGGCCGCGACGTTCCGCGCCGTGAGCCCGGACCAGCCGCTGGCCCACACGCGCGTGGCGCCGCCCGCGGACCACGCGCTCGCGCGCTTCCTCTCGCTGCTCAGTCCGGACGTGATCCTGCGGTCCAACTACCTGCCGATGGTGCCGTTCGAGGGCGCCTTCCGCGGACTCGCGGGCGTGCTCGAGTTCCTCACGCGGCTCTCGCAGTCGGTCCGCTTCGAGCAGTTCGTGGTCGAGCGGGTCGAGGAGGAGCGGGACGCGGACGAGGACGAGGGGGAGGACGCGGACGAGGGGGCCCGAAGCCGCGTCCGCACCAGCCGCGTGCTCGTCGTCTCGGGCCGGGAGACCATGCAGGTGCGGTTCAACCAGACGACGTTCGCGCAGCAGTGGACGCACAAGCTGCACGTCAAGCGCGTCGGGGCGGTGGGGGGCCCCGGCGGTGGCCCCCACGGCCCCCACGGCCTCCGCGTGACCCGCTGGGAGGTGTTTGGGGACGTCGTGGCCTCGAGCGTGGTCTTCAAGGCGCCGGGCTCGGCCACGAGCCTCGTGCTCCCGGCGCTGTCGGAGCGCATCCGCGAGTCGTTCGTGGGCGGCCACATCGTGTCGGTCTCGCTCCTCCGCGTCTCGGACGTGCGGCCCGCGGACGTCCGCAACGACGTACGTCCCCTCTCTCGTTGGATGCTTAGGGATGAGACTCACGTCCCGCATGTGTGTCTTGTCTTGTCTTGTGATTGACTACTAGCGGTTCTTCGTCCGCTGCTCGCTCGACACGAACGAGTTCGACGGCGTGTGGCACACGGAGGCGCAGTCGCGGGCCGCCGCGCCCGAGCCGCCGGCGGCCGGCGGGGACGACGCGACGCTCACGTTCGCGTACCACCAGGAGCTGCACCTGCAGTTCGACCGCCTCTCGCGGGACGACAACACGATCCTGCTGCTCGAGTTCTGCCGCGAGGCCAGCCGCGAGGTGCTCGCGCGTACGCACGTGAACCTCGCGACGCTCCTGAACGGCCAGCAGCAGCAGCAGCAGCAGCAGCAGACGACGAGCAAGTGGCGGCGCTCGAGGTCGAGGTCCCGCGCCAAGCTCTCGGCCGAGCCGCACAGCTACGTGCTGTCCAGCGACGCGCACAGCTTCCTGGGCAAGCTCGTGCTCGCGCTGTCCGTGTCGTCGCTCTCGGCCGCCGGCCGCCGCAGCCAGGCGCTCAGCGCGCGCGGCAGCCGCCACAGCGCGCGCGGGTCGGCGTCCTGGGGCTCGGAGAGCGAGCTGGCGCTCGAGGCGCCGAACGAGCCGCCGGCCACGCCCTCGGCCTCGTCCTCGGCCTCTCGGGGCGGTGGGCTGCGCGCGCTGGCGAGCAGCGCGGCGCGTCTGGCGTCCCGGTCGACGTCCGCAGCGTCCGCATCGGACGCAGTGGACGCCGCAGCGGACGACCCGGCAGAGGAGCTGATGCACCAGTTCGTGATCAACGGCGTGCGGTACCAGCTCTCTGAGAAGTACCGCATGGTCAAGATTGTGGGCAAGGGGACGTACGGCGAGGTGATCGCGGCCAGCGACTTTGTGCACGGCGGCACGTTCGCCATCAAGAAGCTGGCGCAGTTCCTGCGGCACCCGAAGGTGGCGCTGCTGGCGCTGCGCGAGATCAAGCTGATGAACGCGCTGGGCGGCGGCCACCCGAGCCTCATGGGCGTGCACGAGCTGCAGAAGCCGCTGGACTTTGCGCGCTTCGAGGACCTGTACATCATCCAGCCGCTCATGGAGACGGACCTGTGCCGCGTGATCCACTCGAAGGAGCAGCTGAGCGACGACCAGGTGCAGTACTTCGTCTACCAGCTGCTCTGCGGCCTGCACTACCTGCACTCGGCCGACGTGCTGCACCGCGACCTCAAGCCGAGCAACGTGCTCGTCAACTCGGACTGCCGCGTGCGCATCTGCGACTTCGGGCTCGCCAGGCACGCGGATGACCGCGACCTGGCCGACGGGCTGTCCGAGTACGTCGTCACGCGCTGGTACCGCGCGCCGGAGCTGCTGCTCGCCAACATGTACACCAAGGCGGTGGACCTCTGGTCCGTCGGCTGCATCCTGGGCGAGCTGCTCGGCCGCCGAGTGCTCTTCCCGGGCACGTCGTACGTGGACCAGCTCAAGGTGATCGTCGACGTCGTGGGCACGCCCGCGACCTTCAGCTTCCGCGACAACCCGGCCGCGCGGAGGTTCGCCGGCCGCCAGTTCCTCATCCAGTGCGACAAGGTGCCCAAGGCCGAGTGGCGCGCCATCTTCCCGGGCGCCAACCCGGACGGACTCGACCTGCTCGACCGGCTGCTGCAGTTCGACCCGGCGCGCCGCATCACGGCGGCCGAGGCGCTGCGCCACCCGTACGTGAGCGCCTGGCGGGACCCGGCCATGGAGCAGCCGTGCGCGCCGCACGTGGCGGCCGCGCTCCGCCAGCAGTTCGACTACGCGCAGGCCGCCAGCGACCCGCCCACGCTCAAGCGCATGCTGTACGACGAGGTGCTGCGCACGCACGCGCTGCGCCATCAGCAGCAGCAGCAGCAGCCCGTGAGTTGGTAGCGAACGTCCCGGGTGGCTGGCGACACGTTGGTGGGTGGGTGGAGTATATTATATAGCAGCGTAAGGATGGAGACAGAGGAAGCTACTCAAAGTTGCGTCGCCAGCGGCGCTGGAAGCGGTCCTCGAGCGCCTGCACGCACTTGTAGTGCACCTGGTTGGCGTGGTTGTAGCTCGAGAGCGTGAGGCTGCGGCGCTCGGCCGAGCGCGACTCGTCCGTCTTCCACTGCGGGTCCTCCGGGTCCAGCCGCTTGCTGATGACGGCGCTCGCCACGCCCTCGACCGCGCGCAGGTACCCGGCGATCCACACGTCGTCGACCGTCACGCAGACGCTCGGGATGTCGGCGAAGGCCTCGACGTCCGAGAAGAAGCCGCGCCGGTACGCGTTGCCGCAGCAGGCCTGCAGAATGTCCACGTAGCGGCCGCGCGGACGCATGAAGTAGGGCACGTAGGCCGGCACGACGCCGACCGCGTGCGGCAGCGGCAGCATGCCCCAGCCGCAGACGCCCAGCGCGTCGTCCGGCTTGGCCACGGCCTCCCACGCGAGCGCCTCGACGAGCCGCGGCGGGTACTCGAAGTCGTCGTCGACCGTGATGATGAGCGTGCTCGGGTCGTCCTCGAGCCGCAGCGCGCCCAGCAGCTTGGTGGCCGGCCCGTCGTCCACGCAGCGGTTGACGCGCACGAGCGGCGACAGCGCGCTGAGCTCCTCGGGCAGCGCCACGTCGTCGTACGAGCGCTCCGGGTGGCGCTTCATGGGTCCGTCCGGCACGTTCACGTAGATCTGGTCGGGCACGAGCGACTGGCTCGCGAGCGACCGCACGCTGTCCATGACCTTGTCCAGCCGGTTGGGCGTCGTCGTGAGGGACACGACCACGCGGAAGGGCGGCCGCCAGGCCGTCGACACGGGCGCCTCGTCCCTCCTCTCCATGGCCAGCCGCGCGCCGTGGCCGCCGCCCAGCACGGTCGTGGTCGCGTCGGTCGAGTCGCCACTGAGCACGCCGAGCGGGACGGACGCGGCCGCCGAGACCGGCGGGTAGTCGGTCGCCAGTCGCCCGTCGTACGCCGTCGTGAACAGCGCCGTGGCCACGGGCGAGATGCTGCCGTAGCGCACCAGCAGCTGCAGGTAGCCCCAGAGCGCGACGCCCAGCGCGGCCAGCGACAGCGCGCGGAAGAGCGTCAGGTGCTGCAGCAGCGCGGCCAGCGAGCCCGACTTGGCCGCGTAGTGGCCGCGCGGGCAGCGCTGCTTGGCGCGCACAGTCGGCAGCAGCGGCTGCTGCAGGTACACGAGCCACTCGCGGTAGAGCGCGGCCAGCGGCGTCATGGCGGGCGGGCGGACGGGCGGAGGGGAGCGCGCGCTAAGGAGCGGACGAGGGGGGCGGGGCGGTGGTAAGGCGGCGGCGATCGCGCTGTGAGCTCCGGCGAATAAGGAAGACCCGGTGGCGGAGCTGCTCATCTGGCCGGTTCAGTCGGCCAGCACACGCCGGTGGGAGAAATAAGCTTGGATTCACTATGGGGTACACGGGATGCCGCGGGCGGCTGCGTTCCGGATCAAGAGGTGGGACGTAGGCGTGTCGCTGTGGATACCCGTGCGGTTCGTGCGGGATGGAGACGGGCTGTCGCACGGTTGGAAGGGCAGCGATAACGCGTTGCCATTGGACGAAAAGACGCGTCGTAACCGATCGTGCGATCGACAGCCGCTGAACTATTATTACGTGCGGTTTTGCCAACTTTTCGAGCATTGGTGGTCCGCTGGACAGTTTCCAGACGGGGAACGCGCAGCCAAAGCGCCGCGCGTTGGGGCTGTGAGGAGCTGTAGATAGAGCAGCCAGTCCGCGGAGACCGCGGCGCCGCTAACGTTGGTCGCTAGCATCGCCCAAGGGCGTTATTTCGCGCGCTATACGAACTCGGACCTGATTTATTTCGCTCGGCCAATTCAATCCTGTCGTGTGACACAAGATTCCGAAGGAATGGATTCACGGCGGCCGCCCGTTCTCTGGCGTGATCACTTGGTAATTGTATCCAAGACGTTGTCCTGGAGAATGGCGACTGTCATCGGAAGTTCGAGCGCGAGCGAGCGTCACCGAGCGAGCACGGAGTAAACAGGCGAGTCCGCGTGCTTACACTGTTAATAATGGCGGATCCCGTTGGCACGCTTTACATATGTACTTCAAGTGTTCGGTCTCCGCGTCGTGGCCTCGCCGAGAGTGTGTGTGTGCTTGCGCGCGCTGTGCGTTGCGTGCTTGTGCTCGGCGCCGTCATTGCGAGCCGTGTGACGCATTGGGACACTCCACAGTGGTAAACACGCACCATCCAAGGAGTCCACGATGGACCCTCTACGCGCCTTTATTAACGGCGTAATCCCCCCATCATCTCCGGTGGACGGCATGCTTGCATGCGGCGGTCACCTCAAGCTGAGACTTTGGCTCACGTGGAGCAGCCATGCATGGGTCGGTCAGCTGCAGCCTGCAGACCAGGCTGTGAGATACCGCGCGCGCAGAACAATCGCAGCAGCTCATCAAGAATCTGCGAGGGCCAATGGCAGCTGCCCCGCCACGCGACACCAGCCGACTCGCCCGAGGGTCGAAGCGGAGGGGGGGACGGCGCATGAGGTCGGCTCCGACGACGCGTCCATCCAAATGCATGAGATGGCTACACTGCCACTTGGAAGTTCAGAAGTCGTTATCTCGAGGTAGTGTCATCAGGTTGGAGTATTGTCCTTCTCTTGAAAAAGTGACTAGCACTGCTCCCAAACTGTGGATTGTCATTCTCTTGAAAGAGTGACTCTGCTCCCAAACTCGATGGGAGAAAATCAACCGCGAAGAACCGACGGAAGGAAGGAGGTCGGCACCTCGCTCGCTGCGTCGGCTCTCTCCTCATCGCCCCCCCCCCGCGCCCGCTCCGTCCGCAGCCGACGCGTCTACACGTGCCCAACCCGTCCGCGGCCCCGTAACCCTCGCGTTCACCGGTCCGGCCGCGCTAGACGCCTTAAAGGAGGAGTAGCAGTAGCAGTAGCAGTAGGAGGAGGAGGAGGAGATGAACCTGTTCGGCCGCAAGGCGGCGGCCCCCAAGAAGGCCAACCCGGCGGGGACGGCGGACACGATCCGCAAGCTGCGCGAGCAGCTCGAGTCGCTGGAGAAGCGCGAGTTGCACATCGAGAAGAAGATCGTGCTGCAGCTGGAGGACGCCAAGAAGAAGTCGGCGGCCAAGGACAAGCGCGGCGCGATCTTCGCGCTCAAGCGCAAGAAGATGTACGAGGCCGAGATCGAGAAGCTGCAGGGCGCGCGCATGACGCTCGAGACGCAGGTCATGACGCTCGAGAGCGCGCACGTCAACATGGAAACGTTCAACGCGCTGCGCTCGGGCGCCGACCAGATGAAGGCCATCCACGGACAGATGAACGTGGACACGGTCGACAACATCATGGACGACATCCAGGAGGAGATGGCCACGGCGGACGAGATCGGCCGCGCCATCTCGCAGCCGCTAGGCTCGCAGCTCTACGACGACGACGAGCTGGAGGACGAACTGCGAGAGATGGAGGAGCTGGAGCTGGAGGAGAAGATGCTGCAGCCCACGCAGGTGCCGGCGGCTCCAGTGGCCGCTACTCCGGCGGCTGCTACTCCGGCTGCTCCGGCTCCGGCTCCGGTGGCGGCGTCCGCACCGCCCGCGCCGACGTACCAGCTGCCGGAAGTGCCGACGCACGCGATCGACTCGTCCAACATCAACATTGTGGGCGACGCCGACGCCGATGAGCTCGAGGAGCTGCGGAAGCTCGAGGCGTCCATGGCGCTGTAGAGCGGCGGCGGCGGCGCCGCAGATCCCGCCGCCTCGAGATATTTACAGCACGCAGCGCGAGACCGAGAAGCAACGGCGCGCGTCCGAGCGCCTTGGAAGGACCGACCGGCTCCCCGGTCCCCGCTGTAGACAACCGCCGGCCAGGGCTGTAGACTGCGCGCGCCTGCTCCGCGTCGCTCGGGACACAAGAGACGGTCAAGCAAAAGCCCAGGTGGTCTGTGTAGTGACTTGCTTCTGTATTGCTCAAGCCGTGCACCACGTCGTCCAGCGCTCCTAGCCCCGCCGCCATCCTGTTTGCCAGCCTGTATGCCGGCCTGTCGGTCCGCGTGAGCACCACCGCGCTCGGCCTATCTCTTGACCCACTGGAACTTCTTGCGGGCCTTGGGCTGGCCGGGTTTCTTGCGCTCCACCATACGCGGGTCGCGCGTGAGCAGCCCCTCCTTCTTGAGCGGCGCGCGCAGCGCCGGGTCGAAGTGCTGCAGCGCGCGCGCGATGCCGTGGCGCACGGCGCCCGACTGGCCCGTGAGCCCGCCGCCCTTGACGGTGCAGTACACGTCGAAGTTGCCGACCTCGTTGATGACGGAGAAGGGGCGCAGCACGTCCTCGCGGTACGTGTCGCGGCCGAAGTAGTCGACCAGGTCCTTCTTGTTGACGACGACGCGGCCCGCGAACGGCTCGGCGCTCTTCTTGACCCACACGCGCGCCGTGCTCGTCTTGCGGCGGCCCGTGCCGTACGCGCGGCCCAGCTCGTCCACCTTGCGGTGGCGCACCACGTTCTTCTTGGCCTCCTCGAGCGCGCGGCGCGCGAGCTTGGCGCGCATGCGCTTCTCCTCGTGGATCGCGCTCAGGTCGCGCACCGACTGCAGCCACGTGGGCACGCCCTCCTCCGTCACGGCGTCCAGGTCGCCGTCGAAGCCCTGCCAGTCCTCCGAGTCGAGCGCGCCCCAGCGCTCCTCGTCCCAGTCCTCCTCGTCCAGCGCCTGCTGCTCCTTGAGCGACAGCCGCGGCTTCTTCGCCTTGGCCTTCTCGGCCGCGCGCTTCGCCCGCTCCTCGTCCTCCTCGTCCTCGTCCGACGAGTCCGAGTCATCCGACGAGTCGCTCGAGTCCCCGGCGCTCGCCTTGGGGCCACGCTTGGACGCCGAGCTCAGCGCGCGCACGCCCGCGATCGCCGCGCCATGGCCGCGCGATGAGGCGCCCAGCGCGCTCGAGAGCAGCGGCGAGGCGCTCGCCAGCGCGCGCGGAGCGGCAGAGAGCGCCGAGCGGCGCGCCGCCGCGCCCGCCAGCGCCAGCAACAGCTTCATGGAGACGCCCAGAGTCGCTCCGGGCAGGGAGGGACGACAGCTCGGCTAATGGATGCCGAGCTCCCCACCACACATGCGCTGGCTGGGGAGCTCTCCCGCTTTCCCGCCAATCAGAAGTCGCCATTTGGATTAATATACTCGAGTTTTGATTGGGTGAAATAGAGGCAACATGAACGCGATTCGTCGAAAATCTCGCCGATAAACACGTCAAAGTGTATATGTATTGGCGTGGACCACGCACTTTACGACATACATGCGATGCTGGAGGTTCCATCGGGCCGCGAAACGACACGCATGTATCAATAGCTGCGCTCGGTCATGCGCCGACTCCCCAAGGCGCTCGCGGCCGCTACAGGCGCTCCTGCCGGCCCCCAGGCGCTACACAGGCGCGTACCGAGTACGCCTTGGGGCTGTCGACGTCGCCATGCACGTGGACGCCGCGGTCGCCGCGACGGAGGACGCAAAGGCGCCGGCCGAGTCGCCGCCGCCGCCGACGCGCGCGTCACTGAGCATCAAGACGTCGCAGCAGGTGCTGGAGGCCGCGGACGAGCTGCTGTTCCTCGAGGTGCGGCCCGCCGTGTTCGCGGCCATCTGGGTCGCCATGGTCGCGCTGCACGTGGTCTGCGGCGCTTTCTTGGCGCTGCAGGCGCGGCTCTACGTGTACCTGGCCAGCCCGTACCTGTCGTACTACGTGCACTTCATCGAGCACGGCATCGTGCGCCGCTACCGCGCGTTCGCCGTCGTCTTCGGCGTGTTCAGCCTCATTCACTGGAACGTCGTGCTGCGGCTCTGCCTGTACTCGGCGCGCCAGCGCAAGCTTGCCTTCTTCCCGGCCGCCGGCGGTCCCCACCACGACCGGGGCCCCTCCCACGACGACTCCCACGACGACTCTCACGACGACACTAGCGACCCAAAGGAGCTGTCGCGGCTCGCCCAGCTGAGGAAGCGCAGCCGCCGAGCCTGGCTCCGCGTCGCCGCGCGGCTGCACTCGCTGCGGCTGTCGCTCTTCAGCCGGCGCGGCGTGTTCGGCGTCGAGTCGCGCTTCTTCTACCTGTACTTCTACGCGCGCGAGGCGGTCGAGCTGACGGCGCAGATCTACCAGGCGTACCGCGCGAGCGTGCTCGTGGGCCGGAGCTGGCTCGCCACGCTGTACGTGGCCGTGATCGCGGTCAACTGCTTCTCGACACCGATGGTGCAGTACGCCTTCAAGGCGCGGCCGGCGCTGCGGCGCATCCTGCTGCTGGCCATCGACGCGTCGCTCGACTTCGCCATGGCCATCGTGATCCCCACGACCATCTTCGTGCCGCTCGCGCGTCTGTTCGACCCGCGCTCGGCCAGCTTCCCGGCCGCCAAGGTCCACGACGAGGCATGGTTCATCAGTGCGGTGCTCGAGGGCCAGGAGATCTTCTGCGTCTCGGAGATCGACCTGCTCTTCAAGATGGTGCCGCACGTGAGCATCACCGGCTGCCTGCGCAAGGTGCGCGCGCTCGTGCACAAGGACACGTCCGTGCGCGCCGGCCCGCGCGGCGCGCGCGTGTTCAACAGCGTGCTGCCGCCGGCCAGGCAGGCGCGCGAGTTCCAGGCGCGCGTCGACGCCTTCCGCGAGCGGCAGCTCAGGGAAACCAGCGACCGGCTCGAGCAGCAGGAGATGGCGACCCGCGGACGCTGCAGCCGCTGCCTTGTGCTGGCGCGCAAGCTCTCACGCGCAGTCACGCACGCGCTGAGCCGCGCGGCGCACAAGTACGCCAACAAGCTGGCTCGACTGGTGCTGGTGGCCGTCGGCGTCTGCGTCATCTGCCTCCAGCTCTTCGCGTACCGCAATGAAGACGAGCGCATGCTCGAGGCGACGGGCACGCCGCTCGGCTGCAGACAGCGCATGCGCCCGTGGTTCGCCGCCAAGCTCGCGTGCTCCGTGTACGAGGTCAACTGCCACGCGCTGGGCATCTCGGGCGCGGCGCGGGATGTGGGCGAGCACCTCGACCGCCTCCACCCGGACACGCTCGTCGGACTCGTCTTCACGCACTGCCCGGCGCTCGAGGTGCCGCCGCAGCTCGCGCGCTTCGCCAACCTCATGCTGCTCGACTTGTACAACTGCTCGGTGGCGAGCTGGCCGGCCGGCGCCAGCGCCGTGACCGCCGCGAACCAGCCGCGGCTGTCCACCATGTCGCTCGTGCGCGTCAACTTCTCGGGTTCTGGCGAGGACGGAGCGCTGCCGGCCGGTCTGCTGGCCGACGACTTCCCGCGAGGGCTCGTCGACATGGAGATCGCGGCCACCGACCTGGCCGCGCTCCCGCCGGACCTGCACGTCAAGTGGCAGTCCATGCATCGGCTCTTCATCGAGCACTCGCCGCGGCTGACGCGCGTGCCGCCGACGCTCGCGCGGTGGCGGATCAGCCAGCTCTCGCTCGCTAGCAACGGACTCACGAGTCTCCCGGCGTCGTTCGTCGACGGGGATGCAGACGGCGGCGGCGGCGGACAGACGTACTTCAAGCTCGTGCTGACGGGGAACCCGCTGGTGGCGCTGCCCGCGAGCGTCAGCGACGCGTTCGCGCCTCGGTATCTCTTCCTGCAGAGCACCGGCGTGGCCGAGATGCCCGCGTGGGTCGCCCGGAAGCTCGCGGCCGGCGACATGAAGCGCGTGTTCGCCGCGCGGACGCCCTTCTGCGAGGCCGAGGCGGTGGTGACGCCCGGCGTCTTGGCGGCCGACGCGCCGGTCTCGTGCAGCAAGGAGGACTTCTTCACGTCCACCAGCGAGGCGGACGGCGCCGACGACGAGACTGACCGGTTCGCAGGCGGGAAGGACGCGCTGCTGCTCTCGACCGTCGACCAGGGCGGGCTCGTGCCGCTCGCGTACATTGACCAGCTCAACGCCATCGCCTGAGCGCGCGCCGGACGCTAGACGACGACAGTAGTGTTAGAACTGGCCATAGAGTCGACGTGTTCGTCGGCCCCACACTGCGACTCGTGTCGTAAGGGCTCACATCAGCTCGCCGCCGCTCGTCCCGACAGTCTGCAGTGTCGGCTAAGCCATGACGGTCAGCGCTTTGGTCTTCATGGCCTTGAGCTTCCCGGATCTCTAGTCACGAGTCGCTGCCGGAGTGTCTCGCCGCATGTCGTCTCCGTCCGTCAGGATGAGGTGCCGAGAGATGACAGCCGTCCAGGCTGATGACCAAGTACAAGGAGCAGGAGGCTGCGAGGTAGATCTCGAGGCCGGGCGTGGGGAAAACCTGCATGCATGACAGAGACACCACAGAACAAGCACCAGTGACAGCCCGCCAGCAATCCTCACTCAACCTTGGCGACGCCGTCAGTCGACTCGGTCGGGGCTGTTCTCAAATCACAACGTCTCTTGTGGCTTAGGCGACGAGCGGACGGCGCGCGGACACGGCAGCATCCGCTCGCTAGCAGCCTCACCGCCGAGGGAGCGGGCGAGCCGCGACTGCCGCATCTGCTGCTGCTGTCGCTCGCTTCGCGGCGGGCGGTGTCTATTCGCTGCCCTCGTGGATCGCGCCGGCCTCGTCCACCGACGAAATCTGTCTGCGAGTCGCCACAACCACCGCACCGTCAGCGTCTTGTGTCGAGCACCACAGCGCACACTCGGCGACTCACATCCACTTCTTGTCGAGCGTCTCCTTCCATAGCGTCACCTTGTGGTCGCCCGCCGAGACGGCGAGCACGTTGCCCGTGACCGACCAGCTGACGCGCCAGACGGGCGCGTCGAACGAGTGCAGCAGCTCGCGCTTCCAGCCGCCGGCGGCCGCGTCTGCGGCGCGCGTCCAGATGTACACGTGCTTGTCCTCCGAGCAGCTCGCGATCATGTCGACGGGCGCGCCCGTGCTCGGCGCCCAGGCCACGTCGCGCACCCAGTCGCTGTGCGCGGGCACCGAGCTCACCTCCTCGCGCGTCCACTGCGCCTCGCCGTCCGCGAGCGACCAGACCTTGACAGTCTTGTCGCACGAGCCCGTCACGAGCCGCCGAACGTTGGCCGACGCCGCGCGGAACGGCGCCCAGCTCACCGAGTTGCAGCCCAGCGCGCTGTCCTTGAAGTGCGTCACGCTCCAGCCCTCGGCTGCTCGGACGTGCGAGACGCTCTGTTAGTCTCGGGTCCACCATCCATCCACCTACCGCTGGCTAGTAGTGCAAGCGCGTCCGGCGCCGACACGTACGCGCGTAGCTGAGCACCGAGACGGTGCCGTCGGCCGAGGCGCAGGCCAGCGAGAGCCCGAGCTCGTGCGGCGCCCAGGCGATCGCGTTGACCGACGCCTGGTGGAACGCGTGCACGTACGCCTGCGTCCACTGGCTCAGGCCCTGCTCGCGGAAGATGATCACCTTGCCGTCGTACGAGCACGCCGCCAGAAGCACGCCGAACTTGGGGTGCGCCCACGACACCTGCCACACTGGGCCCTCGTGTCTGCGGGTCCACAGGGTCCGCGCAGTCCGCCCAAGCGTTCGATCCGTCCCATTAGACAGGCACTCACGCCGACATATAGAGAGGAGAGAGGAGAAAGGAGAGCGGCGCACGCACCCCGTCAGGATCTGCTCGTTGTTCTGCACGTCGCCCGTCACGTCGTAGACCTTGATCGTGCGGTCCGACGAGCACGTGGCCAGCCGCTTGCCGTAGTAGTCCAGCTGCGCGTCGTGCTGCTCCACACACACACACACGCACAGGTCGCGGCGTTAGGCGCTGTCGGGCGACTTTGGGCGGCCTACGAGCCGCGGAACGGGCGCGGAACCGGCACGGAGAGACGCACGATCATGTCCTCGTGCTGCGTGTCGATGGAGAGGATCGGCGCGCTCATCGTGGCGTCGGGGGGCCGGGCGGACGGCGGCGGATCGGGCGGCGGATCGGGCGGCGGCTCGCTTCTTCCGAGTGCAATGCTTCGTGGCGGGATGAGGGAGGGGGAGCGAGAAAGCACCTACTTTTGAGACTGAATTTACCAGGTTTTGCACATTTTGTAAATGAAAACGTACCCGCTTTTGTGATGATGAACAAACACATAAAATGAATGGCAAGGTCCGGGCTCGCGTGGATGCGACTGGGTTGGTCGACGAGAATGAAGGCAACGGAGTCGATCTCCGAGCCTATTGGCTGTCCTGCTAACTCGAGGATTGAACAGCGTGGACGGAGGGCAGAACGGGGTCGACGCCGGCTCCGTGTGGCTGACGACGGCTCCATGTGGGCATCTATATGATGAAGCCGCTTCAATGGATGCATTGTATTCGTCGGCTTCCGCTTCCGGTGATGACACACTGCCTCGTCCTCACTGCCTTGGAAACTGGCCACCGGCTTCTCGTGTCGGTTTGCGTCGGCGTCAAACACCAGTCGCGCTTCAACCCAACGGACAAGACGCGAGAGCAATTATAGCCCTCACTAGTACTCGCCTCTCGCGCTTCGGTGTGATTGGGCGGTCGCTCAGAGGCCCTCGAGCGGCAGTAGGCCCGCGGCTCGGTGTCGTCGGAGCAGTGGCTGGCTGGCGGTCGTGACGGTCAGACGCTCTCACAAGTCAACAAGCAACGACCGTGAGCACCACCCACCCAAGTTCTATCTATCGCCTCGAAACCCTCTTCTACCGCCTCGGTGATGCCTCTGCGGGTGTTGTTCTTGGCGGTGATGGCCATCGTCGCGGCGCTCGTGTGGCTGCCAGTGACGACGATCAGCGCAGCGCGGCAGGCGGCAGCGGCGGCTAGAGGCGCCAACAGTGCGACGCAGTTGCGCATGGACCAGGACAGGCTCCGGCGGTCGGTCGAGGAAACGCGACAGCAGATGCTTGGGTCGTACGACAAGCGCAGAGCGGACGCCGCGCGGGTCTACACGACCGCCACGGCCACCAACTACGCAATCTACCGGAACGGCCAGCGGAACCAGCCCCAGGCATGAGTGCGCAAGCTCTCGTCGTGGGAGTTCGCAGTGACGTCTCTCTTCGCTGCCTTGGACGCACCGGACCAAATGTTGCGAGGGCCGTTCTAAGTTATGAAGTAGACCATGGATGCATGCATGATGGGTTTGTTGGTGTTCGCCTCCCGTGTGTGTGTCCGTGTGAGGACGGACCACGAGCGAGTCACCGAGCTATGTTAAGGACGCAGCGCACAATTCAACACTGTGGTGCAGCATCTGGGAGTATTGTGAGCACCGACGGAAGTTGGATTGCGAAGCCCGTGGGCGGCAAAGATAGCGCCAAGTCTCAGCCCCCTCAACTGCATTCTGCGATCTAAACTTATCGACGGTGGATCAGATGCAGTCAGTCTACATGGACCAAAGTGGACGCTTCGGGGGACAAATATCCAAATGGAGCGGATCACGTGGATCAAAGCCAGGAAGCAAGTCAATACAATGTACAGTCAATTTCATACGATAGCGAGCATTTGGAGCGTCGCGACATTCGACTGCACCTTCCTGTTGATCTTTGCGGATGACGCGGGCGGTGGCCCGATGACCCTCTCTGCTCGGCTGGTCGTGCCGAGCGACGGCGACAGCATGAGTGCGTCGACGGTCGGCGTGGCTCCAGTCTCGAGGAAGAAGTTCTCGAGCCGGCAGCACACAGTCATCACTAACAGCCCGGTGCCAACCACGAGCAACGCCACGACGCACACCTTGGCGTCGTCCAAGGTTGACTCCGTCTCCGAATCCAGCGTGCACGCTGGTTTGTCGACAGGTAGAGGCGCTGAGAGCCACAGCAGGCCAATGACGCCCCACATGACGGCCCCCAATGCGAGCGATGCGAGTGCAGAGGCAACGAGCAGCCTCGGCGTCTGGCGACAAGGAGCCGCGGTGCTGGCGTGAGCCGTGCATCCGCAGCAGGCAGACGCGGAGCTGCTGCGCGCGCACCGGTTCCCGAGAGCGCTCGCAATGACCACAGACGCGGTGGTCGCCGCCATGAGCCCGAACACAAGCGCCGCGCCGGAGAAAAGCGCCGCGATCTTCGGCTCGCACTCGGACACTGGCGACGCCCGCGCCTGGAGCCAGGAGCGAACCGCGAGCGCCGACGCCGCTGCGATCGCCAGCAGCACGAGCGCGCGGGCGAGCGCGAACGAGCAGCAGGAGCAGCGGAAGCACTTGAGGGCCACGGGCGTCTGTCGTCAGTCGATGGGACCGTGTCAGTCGTTCAACGCCCACGTAGCTGGTCCGCCGCACACTGTCGTACGTAATATATCACTGCACACGAACGTACGGACCTCGTTCGGCGGGCGGATCAGACTCGTCTTCAGCGCGTCCGTCGCGAGCGAGACGAGCAACCACAGCGCAGCAATCAGACAGCAGCAGCCGGTGGCGACGGCCGCGCCGGCCTCCCAGCCATCGCACTCGTGCGTCGGCGGCGTCTGACGGAGAGACCTCGCCGCGTCTGCAGTAGTTGACGCGGCGAAGACGAAGCCGAGCACGCCCCACGAGCCGACGCTCAGCGCCGCGATCACCCGCGCGACGGCCGCGAGGATGCGGCAGCGCGGAGTGTTGGCTGCCCCAGTGAACCGGCTTGCGGACGCCCAGGGCGGAGCGTCTCCATACTGGAGTCCAGACGCAGCAGCAGCAGCAGCAGCAGCAGCAGCCGTGTCTTGTCGTTGTTGAGGCCGACGACGGGGGCGACGGCAGTGGGACGCGCCACGTAGGACGGCCGCGGCGAGCCCCACTGTCAGGAGCCCCATCACCGACAGTTCCAGAAACAGTCGGACGTCGCCCGCGCACGCCGCAACCGGCGCTTGCTGTGGCGCCGCCGTCTCCGTCGCGTCTCTCACGCCGAGAGGAGTCTCGGCGCCATGGCCGTCGGTGCCATTGCCGGTCGGAGCTGCCGCGGCGGACCCAGCGAACAAGACGCAGGCGGAGAGCGGGGATAAGCCGCGTGCCCAGCCGGATCGGCGGCAGACCCGCGGGTCCGCGAGCCACGCGCTGGGCGTCCGCGATCGCATCTGTCGGCCTTGTTGCTCAGCGGATAAGCCAAGAGCGCGACGCTACTACCTTGTGCACCTAGCACTTGATACGAGCCAGGACTGTGCCCCTTGGCAAAGCGGCGCATCCGGACGAGTCTATTTTGCAGGCGACTGACAGCTGGCAGCGTAACCTTTACACGCTCAAGACGAGTCAACGCCTGTATGTACATGCGTAGATCTTGGTGCGCTGGTTGATTGCCGTTGCCATCTATTGCTAAGCATCAAAGTGCTGGCGTCCAGCTGGCCGTTAGTCACGGCGGCCCGCGTCTCGGCGGGCCATGCGTTCGAGGTGCTGGCGACCGAGACGGCGACAGATGCGGCGTGCACGGGCCGGACAGAGGGGGGGTGTCAGCTCGGATGACGAGCTGGCGGCTGGCGCCAAGCAGGGACAGACAGCGCACGCCGGTCGGTCAGCCGGAATCACGGAGCGCACTTATTCGTGGTGTGCATCGGCGGCAGAATCTTATGCTGTACACTGCCGCGGCTTGATTTCGGCGGCGCCGACGCTCACGACGGCGCGTACTCATGTAACCCAACCCATCCATGCATGCATTGTGTGCGTCGAGTCGAGTCGACGGCCGGAGCTACACCTACATTACATCCGGAGCCGTACGCTCTTCACACTGCAAAATTTGCAGCACTTCATTGCGGGAAGAGCGCGCGGCTCCGGATGTGGGCAGCGCACTTGGCTTCAGTATGCCTGGTCCGGAACGAGTGGGTTCACTTGACAGACCGTACCTTATCCTGTCCGAGGGGCGAAGGATGGCGTGTGTTTGCGCGCTTCGCATCGCTTTGATGCCTCGCTCTATACCTCGCTCTATGGATATGCCCACCGGCGCCTTCTTCCCCGCGCGTCCCGAGTGCCTCGCCCGCCTGTTCCATCCCGCCCGCCACGTGCTTTCGCCATCGGATTCCCGCTCGATGGCCCTCCATTCTTTCGCGCCTTCGCCCCGTCGCTGGCCGACCCGACGTCTTATACGCTGTACCGAACAGGCTAAGAACGCACGGCCGACATCCGGTCGCCTCTACGGTGGGACGCGCATCCGGACAGATCGATGTGTCCACGGGCGGCGCCTCCGCGCTTCGTCGGCCGGCCGGCCGCACCCCCCCCCCCGGCTTCGTCTACGGCATTCGCGAACAGGCAGCATTGGACGCACGCTAGGCTGTGTGCTAGTGCAGTAGACCCGGCCGGCAGCATGGCAATCAGCGAGGGCTGGTCGAGTCCGCCGGCGTCCCCGGTGGTGGAGGGCGACGCCGCGTGGGAGGACGAGCCGCGCGTGGCCGGCCACGACGACGACGGAGAGGCCATCCTCGTGGAGGAGGAGCCGCAGCCGCACGAGATCGCCGAGGACCCGGCCATGCGCTGCCGGTACCCGAGCAAGCACTGCCTGCGCCGGCGCACGGTCAAGAAGACGGGCGCGCTGCACAGCATGTGCGCCTTCCACCGCGCCAAGGCCAACCGCAACCAGCGTCGGCTCGAGAAGCGCAAGCGCCTGCAGCAGAAGGGCCGCAAGCGCGCCGCCAGGCCGCCGCGCCAGCGCCAGGAGCTCGCATCGCCCAAGACCGAGCCCGTCTCGGCGCCGACGCCGACGCCGACGCCCGAGAGCATGACGCGCCTGCTGGTCGGCGCGTCGCCGCGAGGCGTCAGCTTCGACTTCACCGCCTTCGAGCCCTTCCGCGCGCCAGTGCCGCTCTTCAAGGAGGATCTCGACGAGCTGCGCGCGCTCGTGGACGCGACCGCCGGCGTGCAGGTGCTAGAGTTCCGCGTCGTGTGAGCGGCCGGCCTTCGTCGAGACTCCTTCCTATTTATTCACGTAGTGTCGAGTGTCAAAACGTGAGTGAGCTTCCGCGTCCGCGATCGTTTCAAAGGCAGCGTGCGTGCATTTCCGCGCAAGCCCGAGCAGCTTACGACGTGTGGTGAGTGACATGGAGAACATGCAAGTCAACATGCAATGACAAAATGCGAAGGCCGACCAGGGGTTCCCACCCGGTCGGCGCGCGTCGTGGCCTCCTCCTCGAGGCGTCCGCGACCAGAGTCGGTCGCCATTCAAGCGCTCTGCTTGATGGCCGTCGCCAGCGACACGAACACGCCCTGCGAGTGCTCCCAGCGGCTCTTGACCGCCAGGTAGCGGCCGCCGTCGCCCTCGTCCGTGCCGAGCTGCTGCACGGCCGCGCCGCCGCGCTGGAGGAGCGCCTGGAGCGCCTCGGCGCGCGCGCGGTTGTGCAGCACCACAGCCAGCGTCTGCACGTTGTGGCCCTCCAGCGCGCGCTGCAGACACTCGGCCAGCAGCTCCGCCGACGGCGCCGGCGGGTGGTACAGGATGATCAGCACCAGCGCCTGGCACAGCCGGTCGTCGCTCTCGTCTGCCAAGGGGTTTCCGCCCCCCAGTCGGCTGACCGTGCGAGCGCCGAGCATGTGCTCCACCACGAGCGGGAGGAGCACGAACCGCGCGGACGGGTGCAGCAGCGGCAGCGAGCGGCTCACGAGCCTGCGTCCCTTGCTCGTGTCCAGCATCGTGAACAGCTTCGACGCGTCGCACGACATGACGCCGGCCGGCTGCTCCGACTGCTCGTTGGACGTCACTGTCACTCCAAGAAGACCCGCGAGCTCTAGCAGTAACGCCGTCGTGCGTGCGCGCAGCTCTGCGAGCGCAGGGTCCATCGCCTGCGCATCCAGCGAGTGGAACTGCTGCACATTGACGCCACGGGCGTCCAGGATGTGGCGCGCGTCCTGCAGCGACAACAGGCAGTGCATTCCGCGGTCGATCTGCTGCCGGCGGTGCCACGTGTCGTTGGCAAAGACAGAGTTGCGACTCGCGTCCTCGCTCATGCGCAAGACATGCGGCTCCGTTGAGGATGGAGGCGGCGTTGGCGAGCGTCCGTCCGTAGTGTTGTTGGCTACCTCTGCGCCTGACGACGACTCGCCGGTCGCGCTTGCTGCTTGCTCGGGCTCGGCGTCATCGCCGCTTGACGTGTTACCGCTGGTACTGCTTTCTCCCAGGTTCAGCATCTGCTTGGGGCGATACAAACTACTCTTCGTGTTCCGTCCGAGAACGTGGTACTCTTGCTCCCAGCTACGAGACTTGTTCTCGCGCTGAGCGTCGCGAGGGTCGAACGACTTGACATGCTCGAGCTTCCATGACGGAAGAGGCAGGCCTGGACGCGCACCTGGCGCTGGGCCGCCGCTGGGAGCGCCACCACGCGTTCGCTTCTGCGTGTGGTTGTGGAAGTAGTAGTCGTCGCTGAACGGGTCGCTCGTGCGGATCTGCTTCATCTGCTGCTGCACCACAAAGTTGATGTCGCGCGGCGTCATCATCTTGAAAACCGGGCCTGGCATCGGCCCGCCGCGGCCGAAATGCGGCGGAGGGGGCGGCCCTCCCATGAAGAACGGCGGCGGCGGGTACTGCATGCCACGCGGTGGGGGCGGCATGTTCGGGTACTGCCCATGCATATACTGGGGCGGGGGCATCGGTGGCGGCGGGCCGCGCATCTGATGCGGCGGCATGGCTCCCATGGGCGGCGGCGGGTACGGCGGGTGGTGGCCATTGTTGAGCTGCTGATTCCATGCGTTCGGCGGCGGCGGTGGGAGCGGGAGCGGTGGCTGGTTGTTTCCGCCCGCGTTCATGTGAGGCAAGGGCGGCACAGGCGGGTGCTGCTGGTGCTGGTGCTGGTGCTGCTGCTGCTGCTGCTGCTGCTGCTGCTGCTGCCAAGCAATCGGTGGCTGGGGCGGCTGCTGGGGCGGTTGCGGCTGCGCTGCGACTGGCGTGTCGTAGTCGTCCAGACCGAGCGATCGGAGGCTGGGAATCTGGCTCTCGTCAATCTGCAGGTCGCCCTCCTTCTCTGGCGAGGCAGGCGCGCGCACCGCAGCGATGGCCGCTGCAGGCGCCGCAGCGCTTGCTCCGTGGCTGTGGAACTTCTCTTCAAGACGAGAGAACTCTTCCTGGCCGCGAGCCCACTTGAGGTCTGTGTCCATGCCACACACAGCGAGCGAGGTGTCAGCCCACTCCTACCGGCACCAGCAAAGCGCAGTCGGCGTCGCACCTGTCTCAGAGGGAGCCAGCCCGGGAGGCGCGCTCGCGAAGCCCGGCGGCGGCTTTGCGCTCGCGGCTTTGGCTGTGCTGGCGCCAAAGGCGGAGGAGGCGGCCGAGTCGCTAAAGTTGCCCATGAACACGGCCGAGAACGCGTCGTTGAAGAACAGCGACGACGAGCCGCCGCTGCCAAAGGCCGAGCCGACCCCAGAGTCCGCGGGCGACGAGTCGACCGGGCCGAGCAGGTCGTGCGCGCGCAGGTCCGCGAGCAGCGACTCGTACTTGGTGTCGTCCACGCTTCCGTTGGTGAAGAATGCAGGCAGCGCCGCGTAGGACGGCGACGGCGGCCCGCCGCCAAGCGCGCTGTCGCTCGCCATGGCACCTGTACTGCGCAGGAGCGGAGACAGCACGGGTAGCGTGAGCGTCGCAGCGCGGGTGGCGGTCAGCGCGGCCAATGCGGCGTCAACGTACGACTCGGTCCTGGGTCTCCTGCCGCGCGCGTAAGCTTCCTCTCCGCGCGAAAACCTGCCACAAGCCGCGAGGAGCAGTCAGCGCGTGCATCAACAGGCAGCGCGGGGCCCGCGCGCAAGCCAAGCGGCGAGCCAAGCGGCGAGAGGCGTCCACGCCATACCCTTTTTGGTGGCGGCCGGTTCCTTCAACGGCCAGTATGGCGCTCTCAAACTTGGAGGGGGGAGATCGAGGGGGAGAAACCACGCGGTCCCGAACGTCCCGTGTCGTAGCGCTTGATGGCCTTCCGTTATTCGGGACGTTCGGGATGAAGCGCTTGAGTTGCCTCGGAGTGATGGTCTTCAACCTTGGGAAAGGACGTCTATTTCCGGGTGTGGGGGGTGTCGTCACATCACCGCGCGCATTGTTGTTGCCAGTATGACGACTGAGTGAGTCGTGCGTGGTCGAACTGACGCGCTCCGTCGTCCCGAGCGGAGCAGTGAGGCAGAGACCAGCTGACGGAGTGGGGGCATGACGTCCGAAGATGGCGGTACGACTGTTGGACGAGGTGTCGGCTGTCGACCGATCACCGCGGCCGCGAGGACAGGCGGTACGGCTGGGCATGAGGCAGTGTTGCAGCGACTGTGAGGATGGTGGACCAAGTGGACAGAGCGAAGACCCAGTGGCGCTAAATCCCGATGCTATTATCTCTTGTCACCTTCACTGCGAAGCGCGACGACCAAGTCGAGCGGATACCGACCGGTCGACCGCGGATTCGAGTCGGCACACGTGACACCAGCGCTCTCTCCATACCTCCGCGTTACCTCCTCCGGCGACTTGGACGCACAGAATGGCGTGTCGTGCATAAACACCTTCGCGTCGCGTCTTCTTGCGACGTCTTGCACCCACGCCGGAAGATCGGCGACTAAAGTGTGCTCCAGTGCGAGAAACGTCAGCTGGCCGCCGCCGTCGGGGAACGCGTCGCTCGAGATGGACGCGATTGGATTCCCGCTCAGGGCGAGAGAGAACACGTTGCTGGGGACCAACGACACGGCCAACTCGCTGATATCGTTGTCCGCGAACGACAAGTCGTCGATCGGCATGCGCTTGACTGTCTCGGGGATCTCGCGCAGATTGCAGTGCTCGACGTAGAGCGTGCCGACGTTCGCCCACGCGACATCGAGGTCGTTTGGCAGCGCTGTGAGGTTACAGTGCGATATCTCGATGTCTTGTAGCGACGGTGGGAGGTCGAACCGCAGCCCCGCTGGTATCTCAACCATCGTGGTTTCTATGAGTCCGCAGTAGAGCAGGTTCGGGTTGGTGCTTGCTGTCAGAGCTGCGTCGCGGTCCCACTGCGCAATGTGCGAGCGCCAGATCTCGAGCTCCATCAAGTTGGGTAACCGTTGTATCACCGACGGCATTTTCAGCTCTGCGCAGTCGAACAAGACCAGCGATCCAAGTGAGTACGGGTCGATCGCAGCGAGCGAGCTTTCCAGCGGACTCGTCGTGTTGTCCGCTAAGCAGCTGTAGCGGAAGACGGAGCACGCTGGGAGCGTCGCAAACCACGGCCGAAGGGGCTGGACACATCCGACTGGGAATCCTTCGCTTGCAACGTTGACGCGGAATGCGGTGCGCACGTGTATCCCAAGGATGACCACGCCCCAAAGCAAGAAGACCGCGTGGACGATGACGGCTTTGCACCCGCGTAGTCGTCGGCTTTGCATGTGCTGGATGCGCAACGTTAGGCTTCTAGTGATAGATGATCGGCGCCGATCCACGCCACCGTGAGGCGGGTCGTCTGGCTTCTGTTGCTGTGTTGCAGGACGCAAGAGCTCTACACGCGGGCCAAGCTGGTCATTCGTCCTCGGCCGGGTGAGTGTCGCCTTGTATGTCGCTGCTTGGGATGCTGATGGAGCTGTCGCTGCGATTGCTGTCGGTGGAGTCGCAGCCTCCTTGCTGGTTTCTGAACAACGCGCTCGCGGTTGGATCAGCGATTGGATGCTGCGCAGACACATGAGCATGCTCACGTGCGGCACGACCTTCAACCCGAGGTCGAGCGAGTTGCGAACGAGCACCATGCGGCTTTCCATGATGAAGTTGACCATCCCCACGTCGCTGTAGAGCAAGACCGCGCCGAAGGTGCAGTTGTCGGCGTCGTATTTGCGGTAGTACGGCACAAGCAGCAGCATCGACAACGCGATGTTCATGGATGCGTCGAGCACAAAGTCGCTGGCTAGGCACAGCACACGCTCGAGTGCCGGGTTCCCGCGCATGAAGTGCTGGATGACGGGCGTCGACCACGAGTTGAAGAACAACACGCTGACCAGCGTGTTGTTGATCCACGGGCGGCCGACGAGGTTACTCCCCTGAACCACTTGCGACGTCTGCGAGGCCATCTCGATGGTCTCGCGCAGTAGGAACTGGCCCTCGAAGAAGGCGCTCTCGGCGCCAAAGAAGCCCTGGCGACCGAACACTGCGCGGTACACATCGGCCAGCGTCCACTTGCGCAGCAGCGGCAGCTGGCGCCTCGTGATCGTCCGCAGCTTCTCCGACGCTGACGAATATGGAGACAAATGGCGCGAGGCTGGCGCTGGCTCAACGGAAGCGGTTCTGTGATTGCCGAACAGCAATCTTCGAGCGCGGAGCGATACTGCCAGCGTCTTGGCGATCGCGTACCAGTGTCCCGCGCTCACGACGATGCAAATCCAAGCTGTGAGCGGGAACAACGTGCTCGCGCTGGGCGAAAGCAGGCTGGCGTAGTACCCCATGCATTCGTGAGTCAGCACCGTGTAGACACTGGACGCGGTCAGCAAGTAGAGCGCGCAGGCGACGCGCGCAGCCATGATAGTGCTCCAAACCATCGCGAAGGCGCGCGGCGGGAGCGAGAGGATGACGACCACGTCGTTGGTCGCTTGCCGCTGTGCCTGTCGTGCTGAAGGAGAGCTTGCGGTCAAGTCTGTGCGTGCTGGCGGCGACGGAGACCGTCCAGACAGTGAAGGAGGAGACGGTGCGACGCCATGGACGCCCATGTTCTGCTTGTCGCGCTCAAAGCCCGAATGTGCGAAGCCGTTCGCTTCTATGTTTAGCATGCTGAATTAGTCGTCCGCTCCTGGCTCTGCAGTTCCCAGTCCAGTCCGTGTGCGTGGCGCCGTAACCTACGACATGGCCGATGGACTCGTGGCGACGTCGAGAAACGTCCAAGCTCGCCGATGCCGCACCCTGTTCGGCCGGGCTACGCTTGCTTCGCCTTTGCTTGCTTGTCCTTCCGCTTCTGCTTCCACCGCTTGGCTTCGCGCACGAGACCGAGGAAGAAGGGCAAGATGAGCGGCGCGAGCAGCGGCGCATACACGCCCAGCATCTGCTCCTGCGGGAAGTAGAGCTGCCGGATCATGGTGTGGTCGTAATACGCGGCGTCCGTCAGCGCCGCGGCTTCGCGCACCAGTCGCAGCCGAGTTTCGACGCTCGGTGACGCGCATGTTCGCTGCTCGAAAGTGTCCTCGCCCTCGCCCTTGACGCACTCGATCGACTCGACCAGCTCGACGGCGGTCGCGATCGGCTGCTGCACGCGCTCAAGCACGCTCATCTCGGGCATGTCGTCCACGAGTTGCACAATGGATGCCAGCGTCTCGACCGTCGTGTGCAGGAGCCTGGTTGCACAGACATCGGTCAGGACTGCACGCGTTTTCTACAACGAACGGCGTGGACAAACACCCATACCTGTGGTACCGCGCGCGCACCATCACGTCGAGCTCCCAGTCTGCGAGCCCATCGACGATCGACGGCAGGAACACGAGAGGTATCTCTTGCCCATTGTTCGACCGAGCGAGCGCGAGCTCGGACTGTTGTCGCTTGAGGAACGACGGCGCTCCGATCAGGCGGCGGAACTGCGCGATGAACAGTCCCATGACGCGCTGCAACTCGCGTTCCTGGATGGAGCTGGCATCGTCGACGCCAACCAGCTTTTGCGGGTTCAGAATGGCCACGACGCCCCACCCAGGGATCTCAAAGGCCGTCGCGCTGTCGCGTCCAGGCTTCTTGTCGGCTGCTGCCGCGTCGTGGATCACGAGCGGCGCGTGCGTCTCCTCGGGCAAGGCGGCCATGAAGTGCAGCACCTGCTCGCGGTCCGAGAGCACCGACGATGTCAAGAAGTCGTTCGCGCTCTTGAACTAGCACGTGCACGAGTCGGAGCGTGAGTCCGCGTCGATGTGTCCGCGTCGATTCTCAAGGCACTTGGGCACGCACATGTTTAAGGTCGTCCTCAGTGACGAAGTAGATCAGATCGGCCCCATCGCCGTCGCTGCGGTGGATCTCGCGCGCCAGGCGGGCGAACTGCGCGACCTGCGCCTCCTCCGTGAAGTCGGCGAGCACTTCGGCCTGTCCGAACAGCAGCAAGGAGTCGGTGAGTATCTGTCTGTCCAACACCGAAGGATGCGTCCGTGCTCGCTGCTCACCTTGCGGATCAGCGGCTGCAAGTACCGCGCCGACAGAGCGGGAAAGTCCCACGTCCACGGCGTCGACGGGTCCTCCTTGAGCAGCGTGAACTGCAGGCGGTACTGCAGCGCGAGCCGCGCGAGCCCGACGTCCTCTTGGCGGCTATCGAGGCGCTTGGGCGGCGCCAGGTGCTCTCGCGCGAGCCGCTCCACCGCGCGGAAGAGCGCGCTGCCTCGCTTCAGGTCGCACGCGCTCGCCCACGCGTGGCGGTGCTTGCCGACGACCAGAGGCGCGTCCCCCGCGTCCGCTTTCCCTTGCGGACACAGCAGCAGGACGCTGAAGTCGGCGGGCGAGGCCGCGCGCGAGACGACGTCGCGCAGCCGGTCGTCCACTTGCTGGCGCTGCGCCTCAGCCATCGGGAAGGCCGCGGGGTCCGCCAGCAGCCGGCGCCGCTCGTACGCGACGCCCGCGGTCCGCGGCAGCTCGACGGCCGCCGACCCGCGCGCGTAGACGGCGATCGACACGCCGCGACTCCGGCCGCTGGCGTCCGCGTTAGAGGAGAGCGCCCACGCGAGCCGGGCGATGCGCTCGGCCGGCAGAGGCGCGCGCTCCACGCGCGTGAGCTGCCAGGCCAGCGGCGCCGCCAGCAGCACGAACAGCACGAAGCTCGCGACGACGGCGACCCGCGTCCCCGCCATCCTGTTCTGTCGGGTTGTGCGCCGGATCGATCCCCGACAGAGTGACGTTCGGCACTGGTCACTATTTGAGTCACAATATATCGATTGACCCAAATAGTGACATATGGAAGACTTTTGACGCTTGGGGTACGAGAGACAACACTTCAAGATCACACACTGTGGCTCAGAGCTCTAGGAGACCCGTGAAGGCGCCCCCGCCACGCAGATGCCATCCAGAAACTGTCCAGAGGTCTATTACCCGACTAACCTGACCTGGTAACTCGCGTGGCTCGATGCGGTCTCGCCTGCAGAGCGATCGCCGCAAGCTGCACCGCTGCTCACTTGAACTTGTAGCGCTTGTGCTTGTGCTTGTACTTGTAGCCCTTGTAGCCCTTGAACTTGTGGTGCCGGTAGTGGTGGCCGTAGCCGCCGGGGTACGCGACGTACCCCGGCTGCGCCACGACCGCCACGCCCGGCTGCACCACGTACGCGGGCTGCACGTACGCGCCGGTGGCCTGCGCGAAGAGCTGCCGGCCCTGCGCAGCGTAGTACGCCTGTGGCGGCGGATACTGCTGTGGAGGGTGGTACCCCTGCGGCGGGTACGGCGCTTGTGCTGGCGGCGGATAGGACCCCGCGGGCGGCGGCGGGTACTGCTGCGGAGGGTAACCAGGCTGCTGGGGAGGGTAACCAGGCTGTTGGGGAGGATATCCGGACTGTTGAGGAGGATACCCAGGCTGCGGCGGCGGGTAGCCCGGCTGCTGCGGCGGATACCCGCTGTTGTTGCCGTACATGTCGACGCTCCTTCTACCTGTCCGTCGCAGCCTGTGAAGGGCGTCTCGAAAGATGCCGCCGCGCGAGAAGACCCGAGCGTAACCTTGGGGGTACGCCGTTCGATCGGTTACAAAGAGCGCCAGTTCTGGATGCTCCCGCCAAGATAATATATTGCAGGTACTTTGGATACATATTAGGCAACGGTGTCTGTATAATCATTTGTGTACTTTATGCTACAGGCTTTACCGCGAGAACCTGGGATCGTGATCTCGCACTGCAAAGGCGATGCCGCATAGTGAGCCCGAGGTATTTCTGGGCGGCGACATGGCAGACGACACGCCCGTGCTGGAGGAGGCGCCGCGCCCGACGGGCGGCAGCAGCAGCGGCGGCGGCGGCGGCGAGGGCGGCGACCGCAACAACCGCGGCAACTTCACGCGCAACCTGAACCAGGAGCCGGACGAGGCCGTGGCGCGCAAGATGTTCTTCGGCGGGCTCGCGCTGCTGCCCTGGCTGCACCTGGTCAACGTGATTTTCTTCCGCCGCCAGTTCCAGGACCCGTCCGTGGACCCGAAAGTCACTCTCTGTGCGTCTCGCTATCGGAAGGGAGGAGAGCGTCTGCATGCGTACGTGCGTGTGGTTCTGACCGTGTTCATGGCGATGGAGCAGGGGTGCGCCGGTCGTTCCTGAGCTTCTGCTTCACGACCGTCGTCTTCATCGCCTGGTGCGTGCTCTTCCAGCTCAAGTGGAAGGACTTTGGCTGGCAGAGCATCGTCATGGTCGTGCCGGAGGAGAACGTGGACGAGGGCTGGTAGGCGCGGCGGGAATGCCACAAAGAAGCCGAGACCTTGAGGGGTACCCTCCCATCGGCGCCGGCGTTCGCGTCGTAATATATACCTTTCTTCAGCAGCATCGAGTCGCTCCGGGTCGGTGCCATCACAGAGCGAGCGTCGACGCCTCGATGGCCATTGGGTAGCGACCGCCACTCGCTCGTCTCGTACTGAGCAGCCTGCAATCGCCAACGAGTCGCTCTCGGCCGTCAAAGACGAGCACAGCGGCGTCCCGGACAGGAACAAACCCTCGTGCACGCCCTCGCCGACCCAGTCCGGCAGAAGCGAGACGCCCG
>JAADXX010000163.1:0-42967 GCA_023338025.1 Phytopythium oedochilum | reverse complement strand
GACCTGCTGGCCTAGCTGTAGTCTAGGCAGGTGTTATAGGCCCGAACAATAGGGCGAACAAGACGATGGCGCCGCCGCCTGTGGCGTGCTAGGCAAGTGGACCAAGCGCGATCCAAGGGACTCCCTCGTCGTCTGCGCGTTTCCCGGCGAGCGGCACGCGAGAACCAAGCGTGCGCTCATCGCCCGCCACCGCGTGGACGAGGAAGGACGAGTTGATGGCGCGCGAGAGCTGCTTCAAGACGGTATTCCAGCGACAGCGCTCAACGCGGCTTTGCGTCTCGGGAGGCCCCCGACTGTGTCGGGTCGACAGGCTGGGCTTTCGTAGCGTTGCTTGTTCAAGAACTGTTTACAGTTCACTATAATGTGAAAGATCCAACATGAAGTGTCTTGGACTCCTTAGTAGTCGTTCGGGCGGCAACCGTAGACCCCCGTCTCGATCATAGTGCAGTACGAGCCGAACTCGAGGCCGTCCTGAGCTGTCGGGCACGAACCCGAGTCGGTCGTCGTACCCATGCAAATGGGATCGGGAGCGCAGAAGATCTGGTTGCGACCCTGCACGCTGATGGGGCTGTATCCCGAAGGGCACGTGCCAGTAGAGGTTGCCGTCGCGTTGGTAGCAGCTGGCGTCGGGGTCGACGTCGTGGTAGCAGTCGGGGTCGAAATCGGGGTAGCAGTCGGAGTCGCGGCCGGAGCAAAGGTCACCGCCGTAGTAGAGGCAGAGGTGGAGCCGCCAACCTTGCAACCATACACGCCTGACGATACGATGGTGCAGTAGGAACCAGTCGGGAGAGTGCTTTGCTCGCCCGGGCAAGAGCCAGTGTTGGTGATCGTCCCAGCACAGACTGGTTCGGCAACACAGAAGACGCCAGGCGCTCCCTCGACGCTAACCGGGTTGCTTCCAGCGGCACACCCGTTCCCAGTGGCAACAGTAGCGGTCGTAGGAGCAGACGACACCGGGGAAGTCGATGTAGGAGCAGAAGTGGTGGTGGTCGGCGTGGTAGTCGTCGGTGTGGTGGTTGTCGGTGTGGTGGTCGCCGGTGTGGAAGTCGCCGGTGTGGTGGTTGAAGAAGTCGGAGTAGTGGTAACCGGAGCGGCAGGTGACGTGGTCGCCGACGAAGCTGAACCGACCTTGCATCCGTAGACACCCGAGGCGACGATGCCACAGTGCGAACCCGTGGGGAGACCGCCTTGCTGAGCAGGGCAAGAACCAGAGTCGGTGATCCGGCCAGAGCACACGGGCTCAGCGACACAGAAGACACCCAACGCTCCCTCCACGCTCACCGGACTAGATCCAGGCGCACACTGGGCCGGCAGCACTGGAGCAGCTGAAACTGCTGCATCCGCGATGGAGGCAGGGCCAGCCTTGCAGCCGAAGACACCAGAGGCGACAACACCGCAGTGCGATCCCGTGGGGAGGCCCTCGCGAATACTCGGACACGCTCCCGTGTTGGTGGTGGTTCCGACGCACACGGGCTCTGCAACACAGAACACTCCCAAGGCGCCTTCCACGGTGACGGGGCTGTTACCGGCCGGGCATTGACTCGCAGGTAGAGGAAGAGGCGTCTTGGGCTCCGCAGTGGCAGCTGCTCCCGTTGGCGCGCTACCCGGCTTGCAGCCAAAGACACCTGAAGCCACCTTTCCGCAGTAGGAACCGCCGAGCAGACCCGGTTGAGCAGCTGGGCATGACCCGGTGTTGGTGGTGGTTCCCATGCACACCGGTTCCTGGGCACAAAAGTTGCCGTTTACACCCTCCACGCTGATTGGGCTGCTACCAGTGGGGCACTTGCCGTTCGACGAGATCGTCGGAATGACGCCCGCCGTAGACGGAGACGTAGATGACGGTGTGGACGTGGGTGCAGGTGTCGACGTCGTTGTTGCAGGAGTCTGCGTCGTCGCAACCGGCGCCTGCGTCGTTGGGGGCGCCGATGTAGACGTCGTGGGTGTCGTTGTGGGCGTGGTTGTGCTTGCCGTGGGGTTCTTCCCGACCTTGCAGCCAAAAACACCCGACGCGACCCGGCCGCAGTATGAGCCATCCGGCAGTCCGCTCTGTGGGACTGGGCACGATCCCGAGTCGGATGTGGTGCCCATGCAGATAGGCTCCTGTGCACAAAAGATTCCGGGGACACCCTCAACGCTGATCGGGCTGCTTCCACTTCCGCATGACCCGATAGTGGTGCTACTGGTCGAGGTCGGAGCTGGCGTCGGAGTGACCGTCGATGTAGGCGTTGGAGCGACCGTCGAACTAGGCGTCGGAGTGACCGTCGAAGTAGGCGTCGGAGACACCGTAGTAGTAGGCGTCGGAGAGGCTGTCGGGTTCGACGTCGTCACCGGAGCCGAAGAGCTAGAAGCAGGAGAAGAAGTCCCAGCCTTGCAGCCGAAGACACCCGAGGCGACAGTGCCGCAATAGGACCCGTTGGGCAGGCCGTCCTGGGCAACAGGGCAATGGCCAGAGTCGGTCGTGGTGCCCATGCACACAGGCTCCAGGGAACAGAAGATACCGGGCACACCTTCGACGCTAACTGGGCTGCTGCCGCTCGGGCACGCCCCCACAACGGTAGTTGTCGGGGTAGTTGACGGGGTTGAAGTTGTCGGAACGGGGCTAGTAGTCGTGGGAGCAGGAGTCGCAGTCGTGGGAGCAGGAGTCGCAGTCGTTGGAGCAGGAGTCGCCGTGGTAGGCGCAGGGGCGGTCGTTGATGGAGCGCTCGTCGGAATCATGTCGGCGGTGAGGACCTTGCATCCGTAGACACCAGTGCGGACGAGTCCACAGTAGGATCCGTACGGCAGCCCCTCCTGCACGTTGGGACACGCGCCTGTGTTGGTGTCGCCCATGCAAATCGGCCCCGTGACGCAGAAAATCCCCCCGATCCCTTCGACGCTCATCTCGTCCTGTCCGGTCGCGCAGGGTGCGTACGCGTTGGCGAACGGCTTGGCCGAGAGGATGGCAAACGCCGTCGCGAGCAGGAAGGGCTTGAGCATTGTGGAGGCTGGGGGAGGAGGAAGGTGGAGAGGGCAGCGGATGCTTGAGCTGGTTGCTGGACTGGATTTGTCGGTGTCGAGCAAATTCAGAAGTGAGTGTCTGAGGGTCCGCCGACGCACTCACTGCAGGACGGACGTTAGGCGCTCCTAGTGTGCAGCCTCTAGTGCTCCTCCGCAGCTCAGATAGACCACGAACTGTCCCATTCCGCCCGTGAGAATGCGCGCGGGATGGTGTCTCGTCTGGAGTGTAGTCTTTGACCTGCTTCTGTGTTCACGCGATGATGCGGCTGGTAGCAGCAGCCCGTGAGGTGAGACGATGGAGGCTGATTGGAGTCTATTTGTGCTTCGTGCCTGCGGAGAGCGATTAATCCCATTCGGGTGGGTCCCTTTCAATAGGTCAGAGAACGCGCGCTGACGTCCGTGTTCACCGGAAATTCCAGCGACCATCCCTCCCGCCGAAGCCCAAGCTGACACACGTGCAGGCATGTGCCGTCCGTTACGCAACTAACGGATGCGCTCGTGCGTTAGCGACATGAACATGGGCCTCTCGCAAGCGGTCAGTTCCATGGGAAGCCGGTCGAGAGCACTCCCATCACGGAAGTCCCATGTGAATGACGCCGTAATATATAGTATGGAGCGCGTACAGTCGTGTTTCATCCCAGCCTTCCGACTCGCTTGAATAGTAGCCCCCTGTGCTTGTCAATCAGCCGTCAGTCAACCGTCCTAGGACGAAAGCATGGCGATGGCAAAGGGGCGGCGGGCGGTGCTGTCGCTCACGACGCGCTTCCGGCTGCCGCACGAGGGCATGGCCGAGCTCGAGTACCTCAGCAGGTGACTGGCCGTCGGGCTCGGACTCTGAGCGTGCCTGCCGCCGCCTAACTAACGCGCCGTATCCACCCAGAGGCTCGGCGATGCTCATCGATGCGTCGACTCTGCGGCGCGACGGCGGGTCGGCGCCCGCGGTGCTCACGTGCCAGCACGTGGCGTGTCCGTGGCTGTTCCCGAACTACTTCGCGGACAAGTGGAACTGGCTGCAGTACGTGAGCGAGGCGTTCGTGCGGCACTCGCTCCAGCTGCTCGAGGTGTCTCCGACAGTCGGGAGTGCAGTGCCCAGGGTCCTCATGGACCTGCCGCTAGACCAGCGCGTGTGGGTGCATGGCGACCGGGATGTCGCCATGCTGGAGCTCGCAGACCGCCATGTGTTCGATACGCTCGAGGTCTCCGATCTCCTCAAGTTGCTATCGCTCATACCTGGCGACTGCACGCCCGGAGATAACCTGCTCTTCACCGGCCATCAGCAGTTCCAGGACGGTAAGACTGCTAGTGACCACGACATCCAGCGAGCGATCGAGGCGGTCGGGCAGTACCCCAAGGAAGTTGCTGGCCAGTTCGTGGGCAAGAGCACGCGTGGGCAGGCGTTCGCCAGGAGCGAGCAAGTGCTTGAGGAGGGCATGTGCGGCGGCGCGGTGCTCAACAGTGACGGAGGGTGCGTCGGCCTCATCGAGGGCATCGTGCCACCGTCCACTCCGGCGCCAGTGATCCCGTCGAGCGCTTCAGCAGCAGAAGTGGAGGCGATCCGCGCGACGTGGAAGATGCAAACGGCGCTCGCCAACCACGTCGCGTTCGTGCCGTCGGCGGAGCTCGCAGAGTTTGTCGCCGACCCGTTCGACATGCTGCTCACTGGCACCGCGCTCGGCGACGACGAAGACGACGAGGAGCTGTGGTGAAGCATTCAACGAGACGTGGGATAGACTCACACACGTGTGCAATTCATGAAGACTGCCTGCCCCGCTTCCGCTCGCTCCTCTCGCTACTACTACGTGACAGCAATCTTGTGCGCAAAGCTGGAAGCAGCGACCGCGAGCGCCAAGATGGGCGAGAGCGGCGCGGCATAGTCGAGCGTGAAGCGCGTCTTGGACACCTTGCCGAACCGCAGGTAGATGCGGTCCTCACTGAACTCGTGCTCCATCTGCTCGTTCCCCTGCTCGGCGACGAGCATAAAGTTCTTCTTGGACGCCATCTTGACGCGTCCTTGAAAGTTGAGTGTCCACGCACCCAGCGTCTCGTTCCACGATGGCTTCTTGGTCTCAAACACGATCAGATCGCACTGGTAATCGTCCGACTCGACTGCTCCGTAAGGCGTCGAGACGTCTGGGAGTCTTCCTGCACCGGTTAGCCGCGCTTTCTTGACACGCATAACTCGGGCGTGACCTGCGTGGTCGTCCTCATCCAGCCAAGAGGACTCAAAGTTCTCAGATATGGCAGTGATCTCTGCTGTCGCCAGCTCCAGGCTCACATCGAGGTCGTTGCGCGAGAAAGTGCGTAGCCGCTCGACGATCGAGAGACTCCGCGACTGCTTAAGGCGCTTGTACCGCTCCGAGATGTTGCCGTTGCGGTCCATCATGGTGTTGTGCGTGTTGAAGCGCGCGGTGTCGTCTCCCATGCCAGCACCGATGGATGATACTGCCTGTTGCGGTGTCAAATGTCGAAGTCCCTCTGATTGACTGTCCGCGCGGTCACTTCCGTTGTCAGTCTCATCAATCCCTTCGGTCTTGTTGTCTTGCCCATCGCCTTCGTCTTCACTGCAACTGTCATCGGCATCCTCGTCTCCGTTACTCGACTTGCGCGGTCGAGGAAACACGCACTTGAGGAAGTTGGGAACACGTCCCAACACGTTCGATGAGTACTCGAGGAATCCGAGCTCGTTGCGCCGCTTCTGCTGGTGGTCCAGCAGCGTGAACTCGGTGCCGATGAAATTGGGCGTCATCTGCCCGAGGTACACAGCTGAGTCCTCGCTCTGAGGCAGGTCCTTGAACTCACGGAGGTGCGAGTCCTGTAGGGTGTGGAACAGGAACACCCCAGTCGCCTCATTCACACACGAGCACGCAAGGAGGAACTCGCCAGTGTCCTCGCGATGGAAATTGAACGCTGTTACAGTCGGCCCGCGCAGCCGCTCGACGCACCCGTGGGTGAGATCTCGCTGCTGTTGGCGCGCTTGGTCGTTCAGACTTTGCCCAGTGGTCGCTGTCTCCTCAGCCTTCGTTCTCTTCGGCTTTGGAGGGGGCTGATAGAACTTCTCCTTGTGCTGGTGGATATACTTCTTGGCCTGCACGATGTCCGCTTCATTCTTGTAGACGCTTAGGTCGCCTGCGGCCTCGAGGGACTTGAAATGCAGCACGTGCCGCTCGTGGGAGACGTTGCGTAGGCGCCTTAGCGTCTCGGTAAAGGTCATTTCAAGGCATGAGTCGCCATTGATCGCCGTCAGGACGTCCCCGACTCGGATTATTCCGCAGAGCTGCGCGGGGCCGTCGTGCTTGCCATTGTTGACCTTTTTGAACCCCTTGACGACGGCTTGACGCCCATACCAGTCCGTTTCGAGCTCTAGCCCGATTGGCCCGCGCTCAAACGTGACGTCGTATGAGTCGTAGCCACGAGGAGGAGCTGCTCCACCGGCTGAAGACGCTGGCGCGAACGAGAAGAGTTCTGCAAACGACGAGCTTCGTCCGCCTCCAGTACCTCGAAACGACGAGGCAACGCGCTCGAGTAGCGAGTCACTGAACGACTTTGTTGAGCGCTGCGCTGGTAAGTTGGGCATGCTATTGCGCGCGAGGTACGGAGGCCGGGAGTAGGCAAGATGTGATGGTGGAGATGAGAATTCGCGGCGGTCATGGTCCTTGGTAGACGATGTGGCGAGTGAGCGTCGCGCGTGACGGTCTCCATTAGGCTTGACTGGCTTGGATGATAGCGTAGAGTCTGCTGGCTCGACAGAGACTGCAATTGCTCCCCGCTTCTCCTCTTGGTGAGCTGAAAACGTGACAAACTCGCCCCACTCGTCATCCTTGGGGTTATCCGGTTGGTCAGGCGAGATGTCGATTGCTCGAAGGGCTTTCGCGTCGTTGGTATCCCCGATCTTCGCAGTTGTTGAGACTGATGAATCCTTCACCAAGTTGTTGTCGTGCCACGGGTCGGCGGCGCGCGCAAGGTTCACAGTTGACAGCGGGTCAAACTCCGCCACCGACGCCGAATTCGAGCGCCTGCTTACTTGGGTTTGTGCTGGCTGATAGACGTTGAATGAGCGAAACGAGTGCACCTGCGCCGCTCCATCGACTTTGGCTGGCTTCTCCGACATGGAGTCGCCGCTCGGTGATGGCGACGCGACAGCTAGCTGCTCCCGCTGCAAGAACCCGGCGTACGCATCCTTCGTGAAGAGCGACATGGCCCGATTGCTCGGCCTCCGATGAGAAATGATTCAGACATTCTGCTCCCCAAGCCACATTCATGCAGCAGTTACGACAGCGAAGCATGAAGCGTCGCCCAGTTACAGAGGAACGAACGCGTCAGGCGATATATAACCTCGCGGCTGCATCGGTTTCTTGATGGATTTGTACTCAGAGCGTGAACCACCGAGTCCATCGTGATCTTACAAGCCCCCCGTACCAGTACGATGGTTCCGTGACGGCGTGATCTTTTCTCGCATCCCATTTCGCGGCTTCGTTGGCTGACACTACTCACCCTGGGTGAGTCTCCCATCGTGTTGGTGGGTGATGGACGTGACACGCCACTTCAACGTCGACTGGTGTCTCTCGTGTGCCCGTTGAAGAGCGTTCATGGGTGGGGCAGCTTCTGCTCTGACCGATCACTTTCCAATTCGCTAGCAGCAAGCAACGCAGCAGTAAGCAAACACTCTACCTCTCAACGCCATGTTCAGCCAGTGGGATCTCGTCCAGCCGCGCGTGTGGCTTCCCATGTCATCGCTCGAGCAGTCGCTCATGGTACTCAACCCGACGCGTGACGGTCTCCGTGCGAGCGCTGAGCCTCCTACCGCTCCCACGTCAACGGATCTGTCAGCCCAAGACGACGACTTCTTCAAGGACCTGCCGCGCGAAGCGAGGGCGTCGTCCTCGTCTGCGTCTCCCGATCAAAAGGCGAGTCTCAAGGGAGCAACCGGCGACGCGCGCGCCTACTCGACCTACTCGTTCAGCAGCTCGTCGACCGTCGACGACCACGGACGGCGCGTGTCGAGCACTCGGCGGCGGTTCGAGGACTCAACCGGCCGCCTCAAAGCCGTGCACGAGCGCGAGGTGGACGGCGTCAAGATGCGCTCTCAATGGCTCCGTCAAGGGTTCGAGGACCGCGACGGGTCCATCCAGACGTCGTGCTCGAGCGGCACACCCGAGGACTTTGAGGCGCTGTGGCTGTCGACGCCCTTCGGCGAGGTGCACCGCCGCGCCGTGACGCTCCAGAGCAAGCCAGAGAGCGGAGGCCAGCCATGAGCATGCGTGAGGAAGTATCCACCCTCAAGTCCTTTCAGGCGTCGGATTTGAAACGGGATCACTGCATGTTTGACAGGCTCGTATCCATTTCAAACTGATTGGCATTCTTCACATGTGTCCATAATGAACGGGTTGAGACACCAGACGACGCACGTCTATCTCTTTTGGCTGTTGACAAAGCGCAGGAAGACGAGCGCCAGCAGCCGGAACAGCGCAATGTAGGCGAGCACCACGAAGAAGTTGGGCCAGATCTCGTCGTGCTTCATGCCGAAGATCGACTCGGTGAACTGCTTGACCGTCACGGCGCCGACTGTCACGGGCGAGTTCTTGAGCGGCTGGCAGCCCAGCTCCGGGCCAACGTCGGACCACGTGTCAGTCGCGTTGTCGTACACCGGGTCGGTCGAGCAGTCGGCGAACACGAGCGACCCGAGGATGGAGAGCGAGAACCGCTGCGGCGTGATCTTGTACAGCCACTGGTAGCCCTCGGGGATGAGGTCGGCAGGCGGACTGAAGCCCATGAAGAGGAAGAAGATCGAATTGACGAGCACGCCGATGATAGCCGCCACCTCCTCGCTCGGCAAACCGTAGACAAACATCTGACCCATGTACGTGAGCATCAGGATGAGGAAGGACAGGTTGATCCAGTAGAGCAGGAACACGCCGAAGCCGGTGAACTGCACCAGCGGGAAGAAGATGGCCGTGAACACGAACCCACTGCAAAACACGTACGGGATCTCGACGACCGTGGAGCCGACGAAGTACCAGAAGGCGTTGTACGTCTGCGACGCGCGCTCGCGGTAGAACGCCGGGCGGTCCTCCGATGACACGGACAGGACGCACTGGAACGAGATCATGCCGACGAACAGCGTGGCCATGAAGATCATCCCCATGCCCGAGTTGAGACCCTGGTACGATGCGTAGTCGGCCGTCGTAAAGGTTACGCCAAATAGTAGCGCCAGGAAGACTGCCATGCCCAGACGAGTAAGGTTGTACGTGGGCGACCGCCAGTACATGTCGAAGAAGCGCTTGGTGATGAACCGCGCCTGAGTCGCCGAGTTAGCAGCTCGCTTCGTCGAAAATACCATCTCCGGCAAGTCGGGCGACGGCACACCAACACCTGGTAGCTGCATCGCATCTTCCAGATCCTTGCTCTGACGACTGACGTTGAACTTCTCCACAAAGTCCGTCGATCCCGATCCGCTCGCCATCGCCGCATCGTTCGCCGCTGCCGCCACACCGGCACCGATAACCTCGAGCATCCACGTAGCAGGGTTGTACTTGGGTGGGCAACGCGATACGCCAGGGATCGCTTCGAAGTAGTCGACCAGGTTCTGGCACTTGGGTCCAAGGTCGCCGAAGAACACGGTCTCGCCGCCGCGCTTCAGCAGCAGCAAACTGTCGAACAGGAAGAACACCTCCGATGACGGCTGGTGAATCGTGCAAACCACTGTGCGTCCCGTATCCGCCACCTTACGCACGCCGTCCATGATCATCTTGGCCGATCGCGCATCCAGTCCGCTAGTCGGCTCGTCGAGGAACAACACGCTCGGTTGCGCCGCCAGCTCCACACCAATCGTCAAGCGCTTCATCTGCTCCGTCGAACTGCCACGGATGATCTTGTCCGCGATCTCGTGCATGTCCAGCAGGGTCAGCACTTCTTCGACCGTGTCGTGCTTGGTGCTGTCCGGAATGCTCGCGTCCTGGCGCAGGAACGCGCTGAAGGTCAGCGCCTCACGGATCGTCGACGCCTCCGAGTGGATATCCATCTGCTCGCAGTAGCCCGTGCACCGCCGGATGGCCAGCTCGTTGGCCTCGTACCCGTTGAGCAGGATTTTGCCGGTGATCTTGCCGCCCGTCTTGCGATTCGCAATCACGTCCATGAGCGTCGTCTTGCCTGCGCCGGAGGCACCCATGAGCGCCGTGATGGATCCCGGACGCGCATAGCCGGTGATTCCCTTGAGCAAACACAGTTCCTCCTTGGTGTTGGCCGGGTTGGGGACGAAGTACCGCAGATCCTGGAACGCGACCGTAACGGGTGAAAAGTGCTCGGGTTGAGGCTTCACATCTAGGACAGCCTCTTCCTTTCCAGTCGGCGTCGCGCCGGAGCGAGGTGTGCGCGCCAACTTGTACTCCTGATCGTCCTCGCCACCCTCCAGAGCCTTCTTGGAGAGAGCCACGTTCTCTGGTGTCTCGTAGCGCTTGTACTCGAGCGCGATGAATCCAAGCATAACGCACGCGAAGTAGAAGGCGATCATGAAGATGATCGAGTAGTACACCCACTCCTTCTCCGTCTTGATGTCGAAGAGACCCAGGTAGTACTCGCCCATCTTGAGTCCGCCGAAGTTGGTGCAGTAGTCGATGTCTCCGTACTCACACACATCGAGCTCGGACGACCGGTATTCAATCACTGCAAGTGCGCGCAGCGTCCACGATATAGGGGTGATCCAGTAGATCCAAATGAAGTAATCTGGGATCTGGCTTTCCGTGATGATGAAGCCCGCGAAGATGATGAAGATCAGTGTGGACGCCATCGAAATGGGCGTCGCGATGTTGATGTCCGGCGCAGCCGACGTCAGAGCGAAGAAGAACGACCCGAGCCCAACGTTCGTCAGGAAAAGCACGACCAAGAAGAGGAAGAACTCCTCTGCGTGGGACACGAAGCCGCACATCCAATACACCAGGGTCCCGAAGATGAGCGTCTCGCCGACGCAGATGGGTAGCTGGCTGATCGAGTTGGCCAGCACGTACGAGGACGTGCGGAAGAAGTTGGCGCCTCGCTGCTTGTAGAAGATATCGCGCATGGCCATGAACGTCGGCAGCTGTGACGCCTGACCGAGCGACAGGAACAGCGTCCCGGCAAAAATGATACCCATGACGACCTGGATCTCCGTCGGGTCGAACTGGTAGAAGGTCGTCGCGTAGAGAAGACCCATGACGGTGATCATGAGACCGCGACCGAACAAATACGGCTTGTTGCGGAACGTGATCATGAGCTGTCGACGCATGAGCGTGCGCGTGTTTTCCCAGAATGACTGGTGGAACACAGGCATTGGCGCGATGTGATGCTCTGCACTCTCGACGAGCACTGTGTTCTGCGGCTGCTCGAGCTCCCGAACATTGCGCTCGAAAATGGCGGATCGACGGAAGAGTTCGCCAAACTCGCTTGGTTCATGGGGATGAATGTAGCCCTGGCGGTCCGGTATGTCCACTTGATACTGGTACTGCTGCTTGGTTCCGAGGTCCATAAGGTAGTCGGCAAGGTCGCGGTCAGGCGGGCACTTGAACCCAAGCGTCTCGAAGTAGCCCTCCACTTCGGCCACGGGTCCGTGATACATGACCTCGCCAGCGTTCAGGATCATGACGTCGTCGAACAGCGCCACGACCTCGGGGGCAGGCTGCAGGAGCGCGATCACGACCGTCTTCTTGAGCTTCTTGGCCACGCTGCGCTGTGTGTTCATGATATCGAACGTGGCGGCCGAGTCGAGGCCGGTGCTGATCTCGTCCATGAGCGTGACGTACTTCATGCCGAACTCCATCTCGCCCGTGGTGACGCGCTTGCGCTCTCCGCCGGAGATGCCGCGCATGAGCGCGTCGCCGACGATCGTGTTCTGGCAGTCGCGCAGACCGAGCTGCTCGATAATGACCTCTGGGTAGTGGTCAAAGATGGCGCGCGCCGTGCTGAGCGCCTCGGCGTTCTCCTCCGGCGTGCCGTTGGTCAGCAGCTCCTCGCCGCGACGCATCAGCTCGCCGCCGCAGAACTCGTGCGCGAACTCGAGCGTCTCTTTGACCGTGAGCACCGCGAAGTGCTTGTCTCGCTGTGTGACGTACGCGACGAACTGCGGGAGGTTCTTGGCCAGCTCGCTCTGCGGCCGGCCGTTGTACGAGACGTCGCCCTCGATCGTGATGTTCTTGTCCATGGGGAAGCGGCCGGCGAGGATCTTCATGAGCGACGACTTGCCGGACCCGGGCTGTCCGAGCATGAGCGTTATGGAGCCGGGCTTGAAGGACCCGGTGACGCTCTTGAGGATGTCCTTGTGCGCCACCTGCTTCTTCCGGCCGAGGCCTGCGACGCCCTTGCGCACGGCGTTCCAGAGCGTCGGCAGGTCCCGGCTGTCGCTGTCGTCGTCCACGACCGTCATGTCCGCCGACACGCTCAGGTTCTGGAAGCGCAGCTCCATCTGCGGCAGCGCGCGGCCCAGCGCCTTCTCCAGCCGCGCGGCCAGCAGGTCGTGCAGCGCCTGCGGGCCCTGCGCCATCAGCGCCTTGCCCGACTCGAGCCCGAGCGGCGAGGACGCCGCCGCATCGGTCGCCGACATAGTCAACCCGAGTGAATTCGAGAAAGTGCGCGGCCGAATGGAATGGCCAAGTGACTCGGAGGCGGTACGTTCACGACTGATTGAAGGCGGCTTGCTGGGGGAAAGCGCGGTGTGGTCAATGATGGGCAATGGTGGTTGCAGTATACTGACTGCAAGTGTCAGTTGGCGTGACTAGCATAACCGGTTGCAGTATACTGAGTGCAAGTTGATGGAAGGTCGCGGCGTTTAGGGCTCGGGACGAATCATCGATTATGCGGCAGACCGCTCGATAATCACAATGCAACGCACTATGCCGCTCTGTGATTGGCTGAAATGCCGCCAGACGGACGCCAGTCAAGTGTGCCGCAACCACGTCCGGTTGCGGTGCCAGCACGTTGGCTCGTCCATGACTGCTGAGGTGCAAGTTGTACAATCTGTGTATGTACTAGGTGCTCTATCGTGGAGTTGGCTCGATCGCGGCGCCGCCAGTCGCTCGCTGCCTTCCCCCGCATCCACTACATGCACCATTGCATTGGCTTTGCTACTCGCTCATGGGAATTCGGTTGGCGTCGACTGGAAGCAGTTTCGCATCGGTGGGTTGCGCCGCAGCATCCTCGTTGGAGGAGCAGCTTACCCATCATATCGATGAGCCTCGGATGATGGCTCTTATATCATTTCCGTGGGCGACTGCAAGCGATCTTCCGGGTGGGTGGAAAGATCGCCTCAGCTTTGGACAATAGCCTTGAAGCAGTCGATCTCATGAACGCTACCAGGATGTATCTATGATCGCATTTCACCCAGACACACAGCCGCTTCAATGAGATGGCTGCTTCGGTCATGACCGATATAACTAATTCCGTGCGGGCACCTTGACGCCGAGGCATTGCCAGAAGCCGTAAGTCTCTCCAGGCGGAGCGGCTTTGATCGTGATCGTGTCGACGCTAGTGTCGGCGCCTCCGCCATCGACGCGGTCGCTGCGGTGGCTGCTCCAACGAGTCATCGCGGCCGCCAAGACGCTCTGTGGATATACGGAGATCGGTCATCCTGGCGAGTACTCCCTCGAGCGGCTCTCCGCGCTCGACGAGGACTACATGCAAGCGCACGTGTATTCAGCCTACAATGCACTCTTCATCCGGCTGTCCATGTACGCGCAGACTGGCATCGTGCTACTGCTTCCCGAGCTTAAGCCGACTGTCAAGTATTTGTTTGCACTGCACGTTGGCCGCATCGAGGACTACCTACCCGAGGTCGCCCTCATGTCCGTCGAGGTCTTCCACGCGCTGTTTCAGCTGCCGCTCGTTTACTTCGTCAAGCCTTGCTGTTTACTGTCACACAAAGCTTTACTGTCGCTCGCTTGCTCAGCCTTGCAGGTCTTGACTCTTCCTTCCAGTTCGCATGGACGAGGCACCGAATCATCCACGATTGAGACCTCGCGCAACGGCGGTTTACGCGCCAAGGCAGCTCGACAATCACGTTTAATTGTCGACAACCAGATGAATGTCCAAGCGTCGGCGACATGTGGAGCGCGCTATATAACAATCTAGAGCGCTCTACCCATTCCTCCGACATCACTACGCTCCAATCTAGGGGTACATGACCTACATTGTACCCATAAAAACGTACCATGTACTATAAAATGTGCACATAGTACCTACCTCCGCTTCGCTCTGGTGGTGATCAATCGACGGCTCGAGTGACACGAGACGATGGTGCTGCTGCTTCCCCGGCGCTCGCTCGCTCGCTGCGCCGCGACGGCCGCGGCCAAGTCGCAGCCGCGGCGCCTGCAGCACACGCCAGCTTCCGGCGGCGGCGGCGGCCCGTCGGCTGCTGGCGGCGCGGAGGAGGAGCCGCCCAAGTACAAGCCGGGCTTCTTCAGCCGCAACCCGGGCGTGACGCTGGGCGGCATCGTGCTGGCCATCGGGCTGTACGTGTACCGCAGCTCGCGCGGCAAGAGCAACTTCGAGCGCGTGCAGACGCCCATCGCCGAGGCCGCCGTCATATCTCCCTACGAGGCCTGGGAGCTGCGCAGCTCCAACGAGATCACGTGCGCTGCCCCGACACGTCCTTGGGTATCATAATCCACTAGTGCGCCGTGGCGACTGACGTGCCCGTGCCGACGCGAACGGACAGGCCCGAGCGCTTCGAGAGCGTCCGCGACGGCGCGCAGCGCGCGTTCCCGGCGGGCAAGGCGTCCATGCAGCACTTTGACCAGTACCTGGGCTTCAAGCTGTCGGACATTGGTCTCCGCCGCGCGGTGCGTCTCGTCGACACGGCCTCAGTGACTGACTGGCTGACTGACTGACTGCGCGACCGACTGACCGGCTTGTGCTGCTGCTTAGCACCACTTGGAGCGAGTGCTGCTGAGTCTGCCGCGCGACGCGGAGCACAAGGTCGACGTGGACGCGCTGCTCGTGGCCTTCTCCATGGCGGTCAAGGGGGCGACGGACGAGCGCCTGCTGTGCCTGTTCAACCTCGCGACGAACGCGCCGGTGCGCGCCGAGGGCGATGCCGAGGGCGACGCCGAGGCGGCGGCGGCCAGCGCAGACGGCCGAGAGATGTCTCAGGGAGAGCTGGAGCGCCTGCTGCAGCTGCTGCTCGAGACGTACCAGGTCCCGTCCGAGAAGCGCGTGGTGCCCGTGGCCGAGGAAAAGTACCCGTTCCAGGCCTACAAGTCGGCGGACGCGCACGAGCTGCTCGAGGCCGCGGTGCAGGCGCAGGTGGACGACAAGAAGCTCTCGGCCGACGAGGCCAACGCGCGCTCGGCGTACACGTTCGAGGCCTTTGCGCAGATCATGCGCAGCAAGCAGGTGTGTCTCTGGGGCGAGTGCTTCGCCAACTCGAAGAAGCGCATGAAGAACTAGGCCACTGTCCGTAGGCGGATGCACGCGAACGCATACTATTCCCTCCTCTCCCCATCTCCATTCTTGCTCACGGCGCCGACTCCCGTCCGTCCACCTGCTGCTCCAAGTACGCGAGGCGCATGATCGGGTGCGCCTCGACCTGCCGCATCTCCTGCAGCACCTTGGCGGCGCTGTAGCGCAGCCGGTGGAACTCGCGCAGCGGCACTTGGAAGCGCCGAGAGCCGCCGTCCGACGTCTGGACGCGCAGCAGCAGCACCGGCGGTGAGGCCGCCGGCGTCGCGCGCGCCACGGCCCAGTCCAGCTGCTGCACGCGCGGGAGCGACAGCTTGGTAGCCGCTGCGGCCGCGTTCAGCTCCTCCCAGCTACCAATGCGCCATTACACCGCTGTCAGTGCCGGTAGAGTGGGAAGTGTACGACTGTAGATGACAAGCCACCCACTGGTCGAGGAGTTTCTGCCGGAAGCGCTGCTGGAACGCCGGCGGGAGCAGCTCGCGCAGCGCCTGCTGGTGCGCGAGCGCCTCCTTCTGCGACGCGGAGCTGGCCGCCGCGTCCGCCTTCGCTAGCGCGCGGTCCGGTAGCAGGAACGTCATGCGGTCGCGCACAATCACGTCCAGGAGCCGCCGCATGGCGTCCGCGGCGCCGATCAGCGCCTGCTCCTCCTGTCGCGTACAGAGCGTTAGCGCGCGCGTTGTTGCTCTCAACGCTGCTGCGACCGAAAAGCGAGGAGCACGAACGTCGTCTGACCGACAGACCGCGCGGATGGCGGCGCTGTCGTCCTCGCGCAGGCTCTAAGCGCGCACGTAGAGAGCGTTCGTCGTCAAAGCTCTCGGCGATCAACTTGCTGTATAATGGCGACGGACGCACCTCTGCGCGCGAGAACAGCGCGACCGCAAGCCGCACGGCCAAGTCGAAGTGCTCGGCCAGGAACCGCGGGCCATCGGCTCCGCTCGCTGCCAGCAGCGCGCGCCACTCGCGCGCCGCGTCCCGGAACTCGAGTTCCATCGACGCGGCTCTTTGGTTTTAGTTGGCGTATCTTTCTGTCGCGTCTCTATCGGTAGTTTCTCCCAATAATATGTTTGCTATATGGTATAAATGCCTGTCAGTGTATGTACTATTGTAATTACTTGATTCCGGGCCGGACGCCCGCCCACGAGCTCCGTACAAGCTCGAAACTACAAAAGTGGCCCAAGCACTCGGCGGCGAGCATGTCGGCGGCGATCGAGCAGCGCAACCAGGACGCGACGCTGTACGTGGGCAACCTGGACGACCGCGTGAGCGAGGAGCTGCTGTGGGAGCTCATGCTGCAGGCGGGCTCGGTCGTGAACGTGCATATGCCGCGCGACAAGGTGTCGGGCACGCACCAGAACTACGGCTTCGTCGAGTTCCGCGCCGAGGAGTGCGCTGAGTACGCGCTCAAGGTGATGAACATGGTGCAGCTGTTCGGCAAGCCGCTGCGCGTCAAGAAGGCGTCGCACGACAAGAAGAACCTGGACATCGGCGCCAACCTGTTCGTGGGCAACCTGGACCCCGAGGTGGACGAGAAGCTGCTCTACGACACCTTCTCGGCCTTCGGCGGACTCATCGAGACGCCAAAGGTCATGCGCGACCCGGACACGCGCGCCTCGCGCGGCTTCGGCTTCCTCAGCTTCGACGCCTTCGAGGCCTCTGACCTGGCCATCGAGTGCATGAACGGCCAGTTCCTGTGCAACCGCCAGATCGTCGTGCAGTACGCCTACAAGAAGGACAGTCACGACGAGCGCCACGGCTCCGAGGCCGAGCGCCTGCTCGCGCAGAAGAACCCCAACAAGCTCAAGCCCAACACGCGCTTCGCATTCGCTGGCGGCGTTGGTGTTGGCGCACCGCCCGCCATGGCGCTCGCCCCGCCCCCGCCGCCTATGGCGGCTCAGTTTGCCGGCGCGCCAGCGTACATGATGGGCGGTGCGGCGGTGCCTCCGCCGCCGCCGATGGCCATGGGCATGGGCTACCCGATGGGCGGCGCTGCGGTGCCTCCTCCGCCTCCAATGTCGGCCATGATGGCGGGTATGGGCGTCCCGACACCGTCGAGCGCTGGCATCCCGCCGCCGCCGCCGCCGCCGATGCGCTAGAGCCTGCTCCACCGTCCGAGCCGCGAAGCGAGTAGACGATGAAGGACAGACGCAGTAGGATAATATATGGACGACGGAGACGATCGTGGGGTTGGATCATGCATGCGCTATACGATTCGGACTGGACGAGCGAGCGACTAGCAGCCGCCTCAGCCGGCCTTGTAGATCATGATGGCCTTCTCGTTGTAGTAGAAGAAGACGAAGTTGCGCGTCACGTGCGTCACGAACGAGCCGAAGTTGCGGCCGATGCACACGACCCAGTTGGGCTCCCACGCGTCGTCCAAGTGCGCCTTGATCTCCTCGCAGACCTGCGAATGAGGCTAGTGAGCGCGTCGTGGAGCGATGTGGGACGCTGTACAGCGATCGATCGACCCTCCACACACACACACAGACGCACCGCCAAGCCCTTCTTCTCCCACTCCTCCGTGTCGAAGCTGCCCAGGCGAGAGGTCACGAGCTTGATGGCGTCCTCCAGCACGTCGTCCTCCATGTCGCACGGCATCTTGACCTTGGCGCCCCACATGTGCTGCCAGCTCGGTGCCTCGCCCATACTCGCTACCCCTCCGCTATGGATACGACGAGCTCTTGATCTCGAGACTCGCGTCGCCGCTCGATGGCCGTGACGCTTGAGCGCTTCAGCGAACCGACGCCGATCAACGCAGCTCTCTGGGTCAGATCGTGCTCCAAACGACGCGGCTCTTAGGCTCGAGCGCTGCCCCAGTAGTCCACTTTCGCTCCTGCCTCCGCTCGCCATCACTAGTGCAGCGTCGGCCATGGCCACTAGCCACATCCAACCCATCGACAGCTTCTTCAGCAACCAAGACGCGGAGACTGGAGCAACTCCAGAGCCTCCAAGCATCAGGATCGTGCCGCTGGTCCCGTCAGGAGGCTCGGCCGTGCCCTCCAAGCGCGGAGGAGCCACTCTGACGCAGGTGCAGTGCTCTACACGTCGTAACTCCACGTCGTGCGAGGTCTAACAGCCATGACGACCAACAGACTGGGAACGGCACTGTGTACCTGATCGGCGGGGCCGATCGCGAGGCCACAAGCTTCGCGGACGTCCACGTGTTCGACCTCGGTGCGACCAACCCAAGAGCTCAGTGCGTTCGCTCAACGCTCGCTCACGTCTCTTTGCTGTCTCCGTGATCTAGAGACAAAGCGGTGGCAGCTGCTTGCTCCCTCTCGTGGCAGCCTGCCGGCTCGCAGTGGCCACTCCGCTGTCGCGCTCGGCAACAAGCTGGTCGTCTTCGGAGGCTTGAACGCCCGCGACGGCCTGATCTACAACGACGTCCATGTGTTTGACGCAGGTGAGAAGCAGCTAGATGCGCATGGTAGGATCCCAACCGACAGACTCACAGCCGTGTGGAGACAGACACCCAGACGTGGACGCAGGTGGATGCTGAAGGAGACGCACCGACGCCGCGGAACGCGCATGTGGCACTACTGCTGCCACCAACAGCCTCTGGGGATGGTGGCCATCGACAGCAAGCGATGATCGTGTTCGGTGGCTCGTCGCCGCACCACGGCGCGTTCGATGACGCGTTCCTTCTGCACCTTGGCGACAGGGACGCGGCTGGAGGGAGCTCTGTCCGTCCCAAGGTCCGTTGGGAGAAGCTGAGCTGTTCCGGCGAGCAACCCGAGGCGAGAGAGCTCCACTGCGGGGTGCTCGTGTCCGAATCCAGCGTGTGCTTCCTCGGCGGCCGCAACCTGCACGGAGTAATGTGCTCCGACATGGCGTACCTTGACACCAAGACTTGGGCGTGGCAGGTGATCCCCATGTGCGGCTGGGGACGATGCTCGCTCGCCGCCGGGCTCGTTGACGGCGTGCTCACGAGCTTCGGTGGGTTCGACGGCACCAGCGTCTGCGGTGACTGCTGGCAGTTCTGCGACCAGGTCGACGAGTGGCGGCCCGCGGTTTCGACAACAGACAGGAAGGGAAGTTCAAGCGTTCCCGAGCGGTTCGGCCACTGCGGGATAATAATCGCAGTGCCCGCCAGCGTTCTTGAAGGCGGCACCTACGATGTCAGTCGCCGTGGCAAGACCGAACACAGCAACAAGGGCGGCAACAACACTGACCTGCGGACTGAGCACGCCCTGCTGATATTTGGCGGAATGAACGCCGAGAGCGACCTGAACGACTTGGTGGTAGTCGCGGCACAGCGGTAAACCCGGCAAAGACACAGCAGACATCATCCAAAGACCACGAACCGAGAGCTGCTTGCCAGCGTCCGACCAGGAGTCAGCTTTGAGTTGAAATTCTGGAGCTGCCTATGCCTGCCGCGCTCCATTTCGCCTCGTGTCGTGTTCCCAGCGAGTGTTATTCTACTTTCTCTATTCCCATCACCTCCTTTAGGAGATCGTACGTCGTCAGACTGATCCCGGTAGACAACGGACTCTGCGTAGTGACACGGATCGACATGGCAGCACGTTAGACAGGAGGACGACAGCCATTTTCGGGACGCAAAACGCACCCTCATCCAGTTGACTGACACGCCCTTGAACAGCCCTCGCCAGCCTTCGTGCGTCATAATGATGCGTGCCGTCGTCATGACGCCCGTGTACCGAAGCTCGCCATGGGATCCATTCACATAGCCGTCCGTCTGGATTCTTCGGCGAATCGTGTCCATCGGGTACGTTGCTGTAATCGAGTGAGACGTGTTAGGATACGCTGGCAGCAGCAGCGACGCCCTTCATACTGCCACAGCGACGCCAACGTACTCGTTTGTGCGATGCATGCCGCGAAGTACGAGCACAGAAACTTAGACGCGGGATTCAGCGACGGCGGAGGCATGTCCGGGGTATCCTTGGACTTGTCGCGACGGCTGTGCTGGAAGTCCAGCATCTACACCGCAAACAAACGCGTCAAACGCACCATGTCAGCATGATCCTTCACGCCAAATCGCGCGAGCCACGCATGCAGGAACGTACCCATGACTTGAACCGTTCGTTCAGCGAGAAGCCGATACCAGTGTACGGCAGTGTTCCCAGCAGCGACGGCACGAGCCCGCGCGAGAACGACCGGAGACCCTCCACTTTGTACATGGACACGACCATTTCGGACACGCTGGTATGCTTGTGCTTGCCGTGCTGCACCATGTACCGCGCGCGGACAATGTCCAGCGGATACGCCACCACGAGTGAAAGCGCGCCGGCAAGCGAGCCCGCCGTCACGAGCTGCACGTTGGACAGCTTCTGGAGCTGATGGTCGCCCTTCTTCTCGGCCTTGCGGTAGTTGTAGGCGTGAAATTTCCGGCGAAAGTAGTCAAATCCAGAGTGCTGAAGGCCCGCGTACGGCACGACACGCATGATGTTGAGCATGTTCCCGCGGAACAGCGCCGGTAAGCCGTCGTGCACGACAATGGAGCGCCCGAGGCGGAGTGCGTTCCGGAAACTGAACCTGTGCTTGTCGGTCACCTGGAACATGATCTTTACGCGGTCCATGGGTGCGAGCATGGACTTGGCGACGATGCCCGCAGCTCCGCCAGCGATGAACGACTTGGACACGGTAACGATAGACCCCTTCCTCGCCAGCGAGGAGAAGGGGCCTTCTGTCTTCGCCGCACTGTCGTCGCTCTCGCTCCCGGCGGCCTCGTCCTCCTCCTCCTCCTCCTCGTCCAGGTCGTCGTCGGTGTCTGCCTCGCTCAGTGTCACTCCTGCCGTCGCGGGACCGAACGACGGGTTCGCAGTGAACCCGTGCGGCTCGTGCGCCTTGCTGGCCGCGGCCTGGTCGCCCTTGGTCCCCGCGCTGGCGCGCCGGCCGCCGCTCCCGCGGGCCCGCAGCTTCCTCCTCGTCTGCAGCAGCTCAACGATGCTCTTGGTGAGCTCGGCGCTCGACATGGACTGCTCGGGGCGGAGCACGACGAACACGTCCTCGCCCTCGCTCAGGTTAAAGTCGACCGTGGCGATCTGCTTGGCCCACGTCATGTAGACGTTCTGCACCGACAGCGGGCTGATGTCCTTCCAGCGCATGACCCACTCGCAGAAGGCGGGGAAGTCCAGCCGCTCGTCCGCGCCGGCGTGCGCAACGTCGCGCCACATGATCTGGCGCGTCTCGTCCGGCACGAGCCGCCTGTCCGGGTCCAAGCGCTCGATCTCGCGCACGAGCGCGCGCAGCGAGACCGAGTCGCGCGCGTCCGGCTGCAGGTCGTCGAAGAACACGCGCATGATCTCCAGCACCTCGGGCGTCAGCCGAAAGTCCGGGTTGTACGCGCGCAGCGACTGCAGCGCCAGCTGCAGCTGCCGCCGCTTCAGGCGCAGTTCCTCGTCGTCTGGCGCCATCCCTGACGCCCCGAGGGCCCCACAGACTATGGCCGAACGCGGGGAAGCCCGCCGGCTTGTCGGCGACGCGCGCTGGACCCTCCGAGAGCCTGGAGACGCGCGCGGGCGGCGCCACGAGCCACCGGCCCTGGCGGATGCTTTTTTGCGGCGGGGAAAGACCCGATGTGAATTGTGCGTGCTCTTACACCCAACGAGGTGTAACTTACACCGTGTAAGGGGCACTCTTGCTTACTTTACCAGGAAAGTCTTGTGTCTAAAGTTGCCAACAGGCAGGTTGGAGTTGCTTCGGTAGGTATATCCCTAAAGGTATCAGAATTGGATAAAATCGGGGTCAGTAAGCAATGTCATTGGTGGAAACGTTTTGGTGCGGACTGTTGAAGTTGAGTATTTGAAGGAGCTTTCATTGGTTGAAAACATGTTTACGAGGACTTCTATCTATGGCAGCGAAACGACGCCAATAGGGCTCCATTGAAGAGCTTCAACCTGCGGCGCCGACCAATTCGCAGGAGCGCGAACAAGGTACGAAGCCCCAGCGCCGATTGTCGAGTACCGAAGCTCAAGCGCGCGCTGTCGGGCGACCAAACGCAGCTGTGGAGCGGCGGATCGGCCAAGGATGGAGGCGTACATCGCGCGCGGGGGGATCTCGCATGTTCTCTCGCAGGTACGAGCCATATCCTCGTGCTGCTGTGTTGGCTGCCACTTGTGCCTGATACCCTAGTCCGGAAAATGACAGGCGCGCGCGTCGCTCAAAAACCCGTCTCGGCCGTACACTCCACGGACGAATGGTGCGTGCACTACTTCAGTGCAAGCGTAGGGGTCGCAGTCTAACCATGCTCCTCCTGTGTGCTCTCGCACAGCTCGTCCGCTATTCTACGGAGACGACTACCGCCCCGAGTCGCGTCCTAGCTCGTCTTACACTACAGCGGAGCAAACGAAGACACAGAAGGACAGTAGCTCGAAGCCGACAGTCAACTCGCCGTCCGCATCAATGCTCCCTCCGCGATCCCAACACGCTGAGAAGCCCAAGAAGAGGAAAGACGAGTCGAACAGTGCGTCTACGGCGCAGATCAAGCTGGTCCACGCCCCACCAATCCGAAGCGAGGTCGGGAACCCACTCGGCACTACCGAAGTCGACTATGCCAGCGAGACCGACTCCGGCGAGAAGGAAGCGTTTGATCCAGAGTCATCGCTGGCACTTCCCTCCACCGTAAGAGCGCTCAATGTTGCCATCGGCGTGCACAACAAGACCTCAAGCCTGATCATTGCTGCTCTGTGTGTGCTTGGCAGACGGAGTTGGTGGAGTCCTACCACGAGATCGACGACTGCCTGGCGAGTCTGGCGGTGTCTGATCCCACACGCAACCCGACTGCATTCAGCGCTGATATCGACCGCCTGTGCCGGATGACGGAGCGCTTCATCGATCTCAGCACGTTCCTGCAGTCGGGGTCTCCTCGCCGAGCGACATCAGACGGTCTGGACGGGAGAAACGCCGAGTTGTCGGCGCGGCTGTTCAGCCAGCTCTGCGCCGCAACACTCGGCCGCTGGAGTGGGCTTCCCGACGTGGTGCTGGAGCTCACACCGTCGCTCGTCCAGTTGTTCGCGAGCACTCGCGCCACGGGCGACTCGGCAGCTTCAAACCAGGTCGTGCAACTCGGCAAGCTGCTCTTCGTACTCAGTAAGGACAGCGCCAACGACCGCGCCTTCTGCAGCATCCGGTACGTCGAGGCCGCGCTTAGTGCGATCTCCAGCACCAGCGTCGCGGCCAGTGCCGACCGAGGCAGCTCAGCTGAAGACGCTGGCATTCTACTAGACCCGGTGGCGATGCTCTTCCCCATGAAGACGCTGATCTACGTCGCTGGGACGCTCAAGAACCTCTCAAGCGGAGCCGAGGAGCGCATGCTCAAGCTGCTGGCAACCCACCGATGCATCCCGATCCTGAGCGAGACGCTGCTCTGGCGCCGGGGTGACGGCCAGGACGCAGGTGGCGCGTCCAAGGACATTGCGCAGCTGCTAGTCCAGACGACGGGCATCCTCCGCAACCTGTCGGCGTCCAAGAGCAACTCCAAGCAGTTCCTGGAGGCGCGCATCTCGGCGCGGCTGTGCGCTGTCGTCCCAGACTTCATGGAGCACCAGGAGCTCATGGTCAACGTCTCCCGGATCCTCAGCAAGCTCACGCTACACGAGCGACCGCGCGCGCAGATCAACGAGACGCCAGCCAACGTGGGCCACCTCGTGGCGCTGGCCGACCCCAAGCGCAACGCGTGGCTCTCATTCGTCGACCACCCGGTTCAGCAACAGGCAGGAGAGGCCAAGTCCCAGGAGATCCTCTTCGTGCGCGTGTTCTTCGTGCTTGGCAACCTGTGCGCCAGCAACGACCGAAACCGGGAAGCGGTTGCATTCCAGTACAATGGCCTCGGTGTCATGCTGCGCGCGCTGCAGTTCTACGTACGCCGGTACTTGACAAGCTTTGGTGGTGGCGGCGACGCTCCTACGTCCGAGCAGACAGTGGAGATCCTAGTGAAGCTCGTGCGAGTCCTAGCCAACGTCGCCATCAGCGCCGACGCTGCCGCGGAGCTCAACGCGCGGCGCGAGCTCGCAGTACTACCCGACTTGCTGCGCTACGCGCTTGACGCTGGCGACGAAGAGCTCATGCTCAACGCGGTTAGCTTCGTCACCAACCTGTCCTTCTTTCACTGCGGCCAGCCGTCCAGGAGATCGACGAAGGAGGAATCCGTCACGGAGACGGAAGATGATGAGGTTGATGGGTTTGTGGCGCTGCATCGCCTCGACATTGCCGCCGAGCTCGCCCGCATCTTGGTCGACCCCAACGAAGAGGCCATGCTCGAGGCGGCCCGCACCTTTGGCAACCTGTCGCGCCACGCAGACGTGCTCGCCTTGATGCGCGAGCGGAAGGTGCTCGACTGCTTCGTGCTGCTGCTTGACCACAGCAGCCGCGAGATCGTCTTCGCCGTCTGCGGGGTGATCATGAACGCCGCGCTGGACCGAGAGACTCGCCACGCGCTCTTGAACGTGTCCACTGCTGCTGCGTCGACCAGCCGAGACAAGAGCGTGAGCCCGCCAGTCAATGTATGCGGCTCGCTGGCCGGTATCCTGGTCGACTGCGCGGCTGCGGACGACGTCGAGATGGCGCTCGTGGCCGGCAAGGCGCTGTTCAACCTGCTCCTTCAGTGCGGCAGTGAACACGAGAAGAGTCTGTCGGTCGCGACCGTGGCGACGCTGCGCCGAGTAGTCGAGTCTGTCATGGAGACGCTTGAGCAGCCGTCGACCAGCGTCCGAGCGCGAAGCAAGTCAGGGAAGCGACTCAATGACGACGACGACGAAGGAGGCGCGGGTGAGAACAGCGACTACTGCCAAGAATCGAGCGACGCGGAGCGCAGGGAGCTGTCGTTGCTGCTTCCTCAGCTACTCCGAAGCGTCAACAGCTTCTAGTTGGAGAGGCACTGGTAGAGATATACAGGGTGTTAGCGCGCCGCACAGGAAGATGAACGCCGATATCCATGGTCACTTGACTAGATTCACGCCTGTTGTCACGCCCATCGGTAGGTCGAGCCCGCACACGAGCACCCGGACTCGAAGTCTAGACGCTCACCTCGCCCGAAAGCAGTGGCACAGCCTCCTTCGGGAGCTTGGACGGGTCCAGAGCCTGGTGCTTGGCCTCCCAGATCGTGACGACGAGCGCCGTGAGCGTCGCAGCGAGCACGAGGCCGATCGAGTTGCCCAGCACGCAGTCCGGCGCCATGTAGCCCGAGACGGCCTTGCCGTCCAGCTCGCCGCTCACGTTGCAGCTGCCGTTGAACGAGAGCTTCTCCAGGACACCCGCGGCTGTGGAGGACACGCCACAGAGTCACGGTGAGGATGCTGTCGCCGTCAAGCGAACTGCATGAGCGCGCTTACCCGCCGTGGCGAAGGCCAGGGCGATGATCGAGAGCCCAACGCCGATGTGGTAGGGCAGCATGGCCGCGCGCACGTGCTGCTGCGCGCCGGGGAAGAAGAACAGCAGGAAGCTGCCGAGATACTGCCGTCACAGTCCAGGTAGGTGCCGTCAGAGCGCTCTCCCATCCGGACAAGCGTCTTCCATCACCAATAGGCGTACGAGCGTGGCGAAGGCGATGACGACGAGCAAGCCGAGCCAGCTGTGTAGGCTATAGAGGTTCGTGATGTGGTGCTCGTTGTGGAAGCGGAAGACGGCCACGAGTCCCAGGACGACGCTGACGAGCCCGACGCCATGCAGCGACGCGTGGATCCGCTGCAGCGTCACGCACGACGGTCGGTCAGCCACCGCTCCTACCAGCGCGTCGTCGCCTATGCAGCTCGCGGCACCTTGTTGGTCTCGTGGGCAAAGGGCAGCGACAGGTACGCGAGCGCTGCCTGCGTCGAGCAGAAGAGCAGCCCGAGCGTCATGAGCACCGGGTGCCAGTTGAACACGCGCGCGTCGCCGGCCGCCCACGAGAAGCCGGCCGTGCGCGTGGCCACCACGGCGCCGCCCTCGGCGTGCCCGAACGCCGTCAGCGCGACGCCCATCCAGTACGTCACGAGCACCACGAGCAGCGCCGGCAGCACCTGCGCCAGCCACTCACTCGCGTTAGTGCGACGATCCTGAGCGTTCTACTACTACTTGTGGACGCCGCCGTACATGCGCCAGAGTGAGAGCGACCGTCGCCATGGTCGCTGGGAGCCGTCGGATCGGGGAATGGACCAGAAGATGACGACGGAGAGACCGACGAGGATCGCTTCGGCGGCGTTCGACGGTCTCGGATTGCAGCCAATCCGCGCGGCGCCGCGCGTGACTCGGCGCGCTACGAGGGGCGTGATTGGGCGATAACCCCGCATGTGTCGGTTGATGTGTGTGTACCACCAGAACACTCATCGATGGGGCGGTGGTAATGCTTGCCAAGCAGCAGCAGACTGCTTCCTGTGTGTGAGCATGCCGAGCTCAAGGGCGGCACGGACTGGACACTGCGCGGCGACTTAAAAGGCACGGGGGGTGTCGATTTGCTGCCCGACGCGGGGGTATTACTCTGCCGAGACCGGCCGGCGGTCGAGACACTCGGCCGTCCGACAGCTCGGCCGCCTCGTGCGGCGCGCCGCAGCACAGCGGCTTACCAGCGGCGCACGCGGCTCTGGGCGGGCATGTCCCACTTGTACGGGCGGCCGGGCACGGGCGGGATGTTCTTGGCCTCGGCCTCAGCCAGGATCTCCTCCTGGTGGGCCTCCCACTCGAAGCGCACCGTGTGCGTCGACAGGTGCTGCAGGATGAGCTTGTCGCGCGCCTCTGTTGGCAGCGCACGGGACGTCTAGGTGTCAGTACATGGCGGGCCCCGACGCGTTCCCTGGCCGGCAATCACGCACCGTGGGTCGTTGACATGGCCGAGCGCGTGCCCGTGGGGTCGTACGCGAGCACGGCGGGGCTCTGCAGTCCGCGGCGACGAGGTTAGAACAGCAAACAGCCACCAACGCGGCCAATGTATGAAGAAGGAGCGTGCCGGCGGCGGCGGACGGACGGACCTTGTTGCCGGGCGAGCCGCGCGGGACGTCGGCCGGGAGCTCCGCGCGCTTCTCGAACGGGATCGACGGGTGCACGCCGACCTCGAGCGGGAAGGGGAAGCGGCGGATGTCGCGCGTGTAGTACTGCGTGTTGTACACGGCCTCCTTCTTGTCCGCCGACGGCACGTGCACGCCCTCGGCCTGCTTGTCGGGCGACGGGTAGCGGTAGCCCTGGTCCAAGTACGGCGACTGGTGCACCTGCGTCGTGCCCGTCTGCTCCGAGAACACGAGCACCTTGCGCAGCTGTGGCCGGCCAGACAGACAAGCGAGAGAGCGCGTGAGTTCCTCCCTCTATCTCTCTCTATCCTTCTCTTCATCTATCTATCGATCTCGTCACCTTGGAGCGCAGCTCGGCCGGCAGCAAGTTCTGGTACTCGAACTTCTTGAAGGGCTTCCACACGTTGTTGCCGCTCATGGTCGCGCGCGCAGGGGGCTCCGCGGTGGGACGCGAGTCGGCTTGCTCTCTTTCTCCGGCACTTGCTTGCTGGCTGGGGGCGAGCTCCCAGCCCAGCGCACCGCCAGAACCGCACGAAACCTAACCGGTAATTTTTCTTTTCGACCAATCACGACTGTTTAAAACACATTTCAGCGAATCGCATGTCGATAAATATACCGTCCACTTTATCAGAGATGTATCGATTCAAGTATACCAAATCACCTGATAAAGTCGCCGACTCCCCCAAGACACAGCCGAGGAATCCGCCGCACATTCATTACTTGAGCGCATCGCCGAAGAAGAAGGGACGGCGCGGCCGACGGAGCGCCGGCGCGCATGTCGGAGCGGCAGTACGCGGAGGCGTTCGCGGCCGCGCGGCGCGCGCAGGAGGCCGAGGCGGCGCGGCGGCCGGCGGACGCTTCGCGCGACTTCCAGCGCGCCGTGCGCATCCTGCGGCGGCTGGCGGTCGTTGAGTCGGCGGCCAAGCGCGCGCTGCTGGAGCCCACGATCCTCGAGCTGCAGGCGCGCGTCGCGGCGCTCGAGGCGCGGCCAGAGCTTGTGCTGGCGCGCGCCATGGACGAGCACGCGCAGGCCAAGCGCGAGGAGGAGGCGCGCGGCGCGACCCAGGCAGCAATCGACCGGTACATCACCGCCGGCGACTGGTACCTCAAGGCGCTCGAGGCGCTGCCGCCCGAGGACGCCGCCACGCGCGCGGCCATCACCGAGCAGCTCGAGTACGTCATCGACCACACGTCGGCGCTCAAGGGGCAGGTCGCGGCGGCGGGCTCGAGCGCCGGAGCCGACGCTCTGGACGCGCTCCAATGGCCGGAAGCGCCCAGCTCCGTGGCTGTGGCGCCAGCGGACAAGGCGACGGCCGTTGTGCCGGCGTACGCCGCCGCATCTGTAGCTGCGACGGCGCTAACGTTGCCAGCTGACGTGTCGCCCGATACAGACACGGCCAAACCGGCGACAAGCGGCGACGCGTACTCGCCGCAGGAGCTCGACGTGCTGCGTCGGTCGTCGATGATCAACGACCACCTGTTCCTGCCCTGGGTCGACTACATTGACTCGCACGAGCAGTTCATGCTCCCGTCACCGTTCGACGACCCCGACGGACCGGTCCCGCTCTCGAAGAAGCAGATCGAGCGAGGCGCGCGGTGGATGCGGCCCAGCGAATACGCGCGCGTGTGCGGCCATGCGCCGGCCATGATCAGCTCCATTTGCCCGCAGACTGTCAAGCAGGATATCGTCACGGACTGCTCGTTCGTGGCGTCGCTGTGCATCGCGGCGGCGTACGAGCAGCGGTTCCACAAGCGCCTGATCACGAACATTGTGTTCCCGGTGGACCCGGACTCGAAGCAGCCCATGTACAACCCGTTCGGCAAGTACGTGGTGCGGCTCTGGGCGAACGGCGTGCCGCGCAAAGTCGTGATCGACGACACGCTCCCCTTTGCGGCGTCGACGAACCAGCTGCTGTGCTCGTGCACGACCGAGAAGAACGAGCTGTGGGTCAGTCTCATTGAGAAGGCGTACCTGAAGCTGAACGGCGGGTACGACTTCCCAGGTGGCAACTCGGGGATCGACCTCTTCGCGCTCACTGGCTGGATCCCGGAGCGCATCGACGTGAGTGAGCTCATGGACAACGCTGACAAGGAGGAGCGACTGTGGGACCAGATGAAGAGCGCGTTCCACTACGGGGACTGCATCATCACAATGACGGCGGGCGACATCCCCCAAGACGAAGCGAAGGCCATCGGGCTTGTGCCGATGCACGTCTACGCCATCCTAAACGTGTACGAGACGACGGACGTCCACACTGACGAAAGTGGCGAGAAGAAGCGTCTGCGACTGCTTCAGGTGAAGAATCCATGGCGCAGGAAGAGCTGGAGAGGGCCATTCTCCAGGCACGACACGGCGCGATGGCAGTCGCCGCTGGGAGATGAACTCCGCGCCTACCTTCGCCAGTTTTACGGATACAAGGACCCGTCTCCAGACGGCGACCATGAAGACGACGGCATGTTCTGGATCGACTTTGACTCGGTCAAGAAGTACTTCGAAAGCCTCTACCTGAACTGGAACCCGGAGCTTTTCCAGCACAAGGGCGTGTGGCACGAGCACTGGCCGCTGAGTCTCGGGCCGACGAACGACTCGATCACTCTCGGGTTCAACCCGCAGTACTCGCTCACATTTCCTCGCTCGTCCTCCAGTGAACCGGTGGATGGCGAAGCTGACAGTCGCTCGGGGACAGTCTGGGTTCTACTATCGCGCCACGTCCGCACGATCGAGCGCGACACGGACTATTCGAACCAGCAGTTCCTCACTCTGCACGTCTATCGCGGCGAACAGGGCAAGCGCGTGTTCTACAACCACCGAGCGGTCTCGCGCGGGACCTACAGCAACAACCCGCACACACTCGTCAGCCTCGACTTGGACTTTGCGCGTGACCCCGAGCCATCTTTCGTGCGTATCGCTGTGCCGTTGATGGAGTGGATCGGTCCGATGCTGACTGACTCATGCTCGTCTGTGTTCCCAGACACTTGTTGCCTCGCAGTACGAAAAGTTCGCGTCGGTGGACTACACGCTCTCGGTCTTCTCGACGTGCCCGTTCGTGTGCGAGCCGGTCCCGCAGCTCCAGACGGAGTCGCCGACGGCAAGCGTGCTGTATGGCGAGTGGGATGCCACGACGGCTGGCGGGCGGCCGGTCTACGCGGCGTTCATGAACAACCCGCAGTTCCACGTCGCGCTGGATCTCTCGGCGCCTTGCCGCTCGCTGTACTTCTTGCTCGAGACGGAGCACTTTTCCTCCAAGGACGCCGCGAACGTGAGTCTGCCCGTGAATCTGCGCGCCGTTCTTCGCACGCGTGAGCGAGCGTGCGGACTCCCGAACCAGTGCACGCAGCAGGAAGGCGGCGACAAGGTCGCCGTGCTTACCTCCGGCGAGTACCGGCGCGCGTTCTGCTTCATCTCAGTGCCGCCCGAGTTCTTGACCCCCGACCTGCGCGACTTGGTGCTGATCCCGTCGACGTTCGAGAGCGGGACGACCGGCAAGTTCACGCTGCGAATCGTGAGCGACCCGCCGGCCGCCGTCGTCTCGTGCGTGTCGATCCCCCAAGAAGGCGACGAGATGGAGCTGACGACCGTCAAGGGCAAGTGGGACGCGCAGACGGGGTCGGCCGCGGGCTGCTCGAACTACGGGTGCTACACGTTCAACCCCAAGTTCCTGGTCCGCGTCCCGCGCGAGTGCTCCCTGTTCGTGCGCTTGCTGCTCGACGATGTGGCGGCCGAGGACGGCGGCGCACAGTCCCAGCCGTCGATCAACGTGTCGCTGTTCGAGAGCACCTCGACCGGCGACGTGCGTGTGTCGACCAACCCGGCGCAGGCGTTCGCCGGGGCGACGTCGGAGCGCGGGATGTACGTGGCCGGCTCGCCCTGCGGCGTCGTGGCGCGGCCGTCGCGCAGGCTGCCCGCCGGCTGGTACACGGTCATCCCGTCCACGTTCGAGCCGCGCGCCGGCGCGTTCGAGCTGCGCGTGTACTCGTCCGCGCCCGTCCTCGTCCGGGCGCTGTGAGTCCGTCTGTGTGGATATTTACAGGTCGCGAGCAGCGGGGTGGAACACGTTGAAGTGTGTACGATACCGTGTGTACTCTCTAAAGTAAAGCATGATTCTTATCAGTTTCGACGGTCCGTACTGTGCTCTCGTCTCGTCGAGAAGCGAGAAGCCGCGAGCCAAACCCAAAAGTATACATTCTCCTAGTCACTTTCGGGTTGAAAGCGCTCCAAGAGCGTCTGTCTGCCTACCTGCCAAGATGGCGAGCCCGACAGCGCCGATGCCGGCCCCGACGCCGCTGCTGAGCGTGCCCGAGCTCCCAGTGCTGGCGCCGCCCGAGGCGGTGGCCAAGACCTCCAAGTCGGTCACGCTGCGCCTGCGCACAGACCACCTGGCCAACCCGGACAGGAAGTTCTCCTTTCAAGTCGTGCGTCGCCTGTCCATTCCCCAGCGCTCGCTCGTTATTATACAGCCGCGCACGCGCTAACAACTGGGCTCTGTGTGTATGTCTCGACCCGAGCGCAGAGCCACAGCGAGCACGGATACGTGTACTACTCGTGGACCGAGTCGGCGCTCTTCCCGGGCAAGTCGGTGCCGGTCAAGGGGCTCTCGCCCAACACGGTAACGTACCGTCTCAGGCTCTGTCTGTTGCAGGCCCCTTGGGGACGCTGCTAACGCGCTGTCCGCTGCAGAACTACGTCTTCCGCGTGCGCGTCGTGGACGCCGCGGCCAAGCGCTGCGGCGAGTGGTCGCCGCTCACGCCCTACGTCCGCACGTTCACGGTCCGTGGCGCTGTTATTGAGTGTTGCATCATGACTACAAGCTTAGAGGGATCGGCCGGTTCTCTGACGACGGGTGCGGACGCAGGAGGAAGAGGACGCCAAGCGCGCCGGCACCATCTTCGAGCACGTGCGTCCGCTCCATGTGTCTCTTTCGGATGAAGATGTCGATACAAACCCTTTTGCTGATGTCGCTGGATGGTGCGCTTGCTGCTGGACACAGACGCTGAAGCTCGAGCGCGAGCAGAAGACCCAGCTGCAGTCGCAGATCACACGCCTGACTGTCATGTAAGCGCGCGCTGGGTTGTACCCTCGAGTCGCTCGCTAGACGCTAGACGTCTTACTTACTTAACGGAGTCTTGCGGGCCAACAGGATGGACGCGCGCTGCAGGGAGGACGCGGAGCAGCAGAGCAAAGCCAAGGTCCATGAGGACATGCTCGCGAGTCGGCGCATCATGGACACGACGATCCAGAAGCTGCAGCGCGAGCTGCACTCGCAGACGACGTCGCTGCAGACGCTCAAGAGCCAGCGCGCGGCGGACGAGGAGGTCATCACGCAGCTGCTGAACGAGCAGGAGGCTCTGCGCGCCGCCCAGGCGCAGCAGCAGGAGAACGAGCACTACGAGCTCGAGATGCAGCAGCTCCGCGGCCAGCTCGAGAAGAACGAGGAGGCTCTGCGCAAGCACCAGGAGCAGGTGAGCGCGAGCCACGAGCAGATCGCGGCGTACGAGGCGTCGCTCGAGGACAAGAAGCTCGAGGTCGCACGCAAGGAAGAGGAGGTGGAGCGACTCATGGCGGACTGCGACCGCGTGATGCAAGAGCAAGCGGACGCGGCGGCTGTGCGGCAGCTCGAGATCGAGGATGCGCTCATGGAAGCCAAGACGTCGCTCGAGCAGCACCTGCAGAACAACGCGTACATGCTCAGCGAGATGACGCGCATGCGCGAGGAAAACCACCACCTGAAGAACCAGATCGCCGAGATGGACTCGGAGATCGTGCCCAAGCTCATTCGGCTCGAGGAGGAGAACGAGCAGCTCCGCGCTGCCCTCGCCGCTCGAGGCCGCTAAGACGCTAGTGACGCGAGCAAAGCCCTTTGCGTTCGTCGCTGGTTGCGGGCTCCGCTTCTCCTTATGGTGCGTAGCTCCCGCATTGCTTCGCGGTGGATACTCTAGCGGGGTTGTCAACGAGTATGCAGCTTTGATCTCCTCTTTCCTTGCAGGACCGAGACGCGCGCGTTAGCGGTCCTGGTTATATATATGGTGTATTCTTCCATGCGGCTGGCTGCTTGTGCTGTTTGTTGTTTTCTATCAGGAACGAAGGCGTGGGCAGTGATCAGAAGCCCGTGTCGTCGTCGTCGTCATCGAACCCGCCGAGAGCGAACGCGTTCGTGGTACCCAGCGGCGGCAGGCGCGACGGCGGAGAGCTCGCGGACAATGCCGGCGACGGATCGAACGTATTGCGCGGCGGCACCACGCGCTTGTGCTTCCTGCGCGCCGCAGGCTTGAGCATCAGCTCGCTATCTCCCTCGTCGTCTTCCTCGTCATCATCATCGTCATCGTCGTCGTCATTCCCACGCCCGCCGAAGTCGCCGTCGATCGAGGAGGTGACCGACATGTACGACGACGGACGGCTGCTCATGAAGCTCGAGTTCTTGAAAGACGACGCGGGAGCGCTGCCGGCCATGCTCACGTCCTCTTCCTCTTCCTCCTCCTCCTCTTCTCCGCTCCCGTCGTCGTCGCCGCTCTCGTCACCGTTCAGCGAGCGGATGATGGCCTTGACGGTCTCGAGCGCCTCGCTGTTCTCGCCGGACGTCGGATCCGCGTGCTTCCAGTACAAGTAGAGCGGGCCGATGTACCGGAACGACCGGCGCAGCAGGTACGGGTCGAACGGGAAGAACGTCTCGAGCGGCTGCCGCTGTCCGAGCACGGTCGCTGATCCCTGCCAGCCGGAGCCCGACGGCGCGGCCGAGCGCTCCATGGACTTGCCGCGTCCGGAGCGCGTCGACGCCGTCGCGGTGGCCGAGGACGCGCTCATGGCCTGGTCCACGCGGTCGATGCACTCCTCCGAGATGAGGTCGAGCGTCTCGACAAAGTTGAGGAACTCGGCGGCCACGGTCGGCTGGCAGAAGGCGAGCGGGCAGTAGTCCAGCGACGCCGAGGGCACGCCGGATGTGATGAGCAGGCGCTCCCAGCCGAGGCTGCGCAGGAAGTCGTACCCGCTCTCGGTCTGCGCGATCTCGAGGCCGCGGAAGCACAGCAGGTAGCACACAGTTTGCAGCGTCGACACGTAGATGCCTTCGTGGAAGCTCCTCGCCTCGGCTCCGTGCTCGCCCTCCTGCTCGAGCTCGGCCTCCTGAACCGCGAGGTCGGCCGCTTTGCCGCCTTCTCCGGCTCCGCTGGCGCTGGCGAGCGCGTCGTACACGTCCATCTGGTCGTGCAGCCACTTGAGCAAATGGTACAGCGCCTTCTGCAGGTACGCGACCGAGATGTACTTTGCGCGCGCGAGGAAGCTGGCGAGGTAGGCGCCGCAGCTCTGGCGCATGACGGGCGGCGTCTGCGGGTCCAGCGACGACGCCAGCAGCTGCGAGATGAAGACGTCCTGGAACTGCGGGTCCATCTTGCACACGTAGAAGAGCAGGAACTGCGGGTACTTGGACCGGTGCGTGTTGAGGATCGAGTGCTCGAACACCTTGAGCAGGTACTTGAAGATGAGCGCCGCGCGGTGCACGTCCGTGGCCCCGTCGGTCTCGTCGGCCGCGTCGGCCGCGCGCGTGGACGCCTCAATGTGCTCGAACATGACGAGCATCATCTGGTCGAGCTTGTCGGCCATCTCGTCCACGTTGGCGCCGGTCATGTCGGGCAGCAGGTCGTCGTCGAGGAAGTCGTCCATGGTGAACACGTCCTCCTCGCTCTCGTCGAGCTTGATCTCCACGTCGATGGCCACGAGCTGGTCCGTCACGAGCGCGAAGATGCGCTCGCGCAGCCCGGGCGCGTAGGTCGACAGCCGCAGCACGTTACGCAGGTACGCCACCTGGCTCGCCGCGTCCAGCCGCTTGTGCGGGAAGTGCTCGCACACGACGGGGAACAGCACGTTGGCGGCCGTGGGCGCCAGCGCCAGCACGCGCTGCAGCGTGTCGTGTGCGCGGTCGAAGCGCTGCCGGATGCGCTCCTCATTGTTGACAGCCGGCGTCTCCTGCTGCGTCTCCTGCGTCTCTAGCGTTGGCGCGGCGAAGGACCCGCCGACCGCGATCTTGGGCGCTTTCTGCTGCGTCTCCTGCGTCACCTGCAGCGCCGGCGGGAGCTGCAGCGGCCGGCGCAGCGCGCGCACGAGCGTCTGCAGCGCGGGCACGACGTAGACCGTGTTGGAGGACACGAGGTGCACGAGGAAGTGCGCGTAGTCGGCCGCCTCGGCCGCGTCTCGCAGAAAGTCGTACTTGAAGAGCACGTCCAGCAGCCGGCGAAACGCGTGCGGCTCGCGCGCGACCGCCGACACGCAGCGCGGCAGCGCCAGGAAGATGCGGCGCCGCGCCAGCGCGTCTCCTTCGCCCGTCAGCTGGCTCAGCAGGTAGTCGTAGCTCTTGGCGTTGCCCTGGAGAGTTGAGAGAGAGAGAGAGAGATGGAGCGGTTGTCAGCGGTCGTCAGCGGTCGTGGGCGGTCCTGAGACGGTCCCACGCACCTTGAGCACCAGCTCCAGCGCGTTCTCGATGAACTGCTGCATGTTGGCGAGCTCCCGCTCGCCGATGGCCGCGTGGCCAGCCGTCGCCTCCATGTCTTCCTGCTCCTCCGCCAGCTCTGCTCGAAGTGAGAGCGAGATTGGGTGGAAAAGCGCGATGCGACGCGCGGATTGGTCGAAAGCAAGTGGAGGTCCTTTTTCGACCAATCGGAATGATAGTGAAGGTCTTTATGGACCAATCACAGCTTCGAACGAAAAAGTCTATTATTTAGACGGACAGCATGGGTCGCTAACTGTAGCAAAGCGACTATTAGCAAGGGGACGACATGCGGTCGGTCGGTCGGATGGCGCGCTACTCGGCGAGCTGCGCGGGCGTGGGCGGGTACCAGACCCCCAGCGGGTGCTCCGATGGCCCGGCGGGCGGCAGCACGTTGGGCGGACCGACAGCGCGCAGCACGTTGCGCACAGTGCGCGCGTCCAGCGCGTACTTGTCCGCGAGCACCTCGGGCGTCCACTCGAGCGGCTCCTCGTAGTGCAGGCGCAGCAGCGTGCGCAGCTGCGCGCTGGTGATGCGGCCCGGCATGTTATCCTCCACCACGACGCCTCCCGTCGACACGGCGGCCGTGCGGTCCGTCGGCATGGACACGGGCGTGGTCGACCGCGGCCGGTGGCTGCTCGCCGTGCGCTCGAACTCCTTGCTCATCTCCTGCCGCCACAACGCGCGCAACGCGTCAGCCGCGCGCGTAATACGCTGCATATACAGCGCACGGACGTACCGCGAGGTACTCGACGCGCCCAAGGTCCTCGAAGCGCTCGGCGCGGTGCAGCAGCTCCTCGTTCATCTCGACCAGCTCGACGGCCGCTCCGGGCTGTTCCACGCCAGAGACGCCGCGGGAAGCCGGTCCGCGCGGGCGACGCGCTATGGCCGCCAGGTCCTCAAGCGTCAGGTTGGTGCGGACCACGTGCGGCGCCGTCGGACGCGCGGCGGCCGTCTTGGCTGCCGTCTTGACGCCCGTCTTGCTGGCGGCGGCGCCCATGGTTGCTCGAATTCGGGAATGGACCGTTCGGTGGTGCGCTCTTTGCGGGTTTTAGCCAATCAAGGTGGCTTTTAGGTATTTTGCATAATATGATTGGCTGAAAAAGAGCAATCAATCTGCCGTAAACTTTCTCCTCCACTATGATGTCCATCAACATGCGAGCTAGCAGCGCTTCTTGACAATGTCCTTCCATTCGCACATGTAAGCGAGTCCCCTTCGCGTCTCCCCGGCTCGCCGCTCTCGTAAATGCATCCTGTGTGTGTGTGTTTGTGTGTGTTTGTGTGTGTGTGTGTTGGTCCTCGCTCGCGACTCGTAGACTCGCAGACGAGCTCGCGCGCACAGCCAGCCAGCCAATCCCCAGCGCTCCTCCCTCCTCCGTCTCCCATTCTCTCCGCCCTCGCCTTCCGTCCGCGCCGCTGCGAGCGACGCGCTGACCGCTCTGCCTGCCGCCTCGTCACAAGCCCACGGCCAGCGGCGCGTGCTCGCGTCCTTCTCGGGAAAAGTACGATCGGCTGGGCTGGGCTGGAGGACAAGCCCGCCCACCGCCTAGCTTCAATGCGCGTGGGCGTGTCGAATCCACCTCAACGAGCTGGACACTTGTGTCTTCATGTACAGGCTGACACTCGGCGTCTCGCGCGCCGATCAACGCATGGCGCCCGGGCGCCCGGGCGTTGGGCCACTCTCGACCACGGTCCGCTTGCGCACCCGTCCGTCGTCTTACGGATTGATGAACGGGTTCCGCGTGTAGAACGGGGCCGCGCGGGCCGACAGCTCCTCGAAGCCGCTCGCGTCGTCCGTCTCCTGCGAGCCGAACGGAGTCAGGCCCGAGAACCCGGGCGGCGGCCGCGACGTCGCACGCGGCGCGTCGGGAGACAGCGACGACGACGAGAAGCCACCGATGCTGCCGGTCGACAGCCGCGAGGGCAGCGGCGCGAGGATGGAGCTCAGGCTCGACTCTTCGCGCTGGTACTGCGCCGACGCGCGCTCGACGGCCGCCAGGTCGCCCATCGGCGGGAAGAGACCGGCACCTTGGTCCAGCGGGAACATGCTCGTCGACGAGCGCGAGACGGACCCCATGCCCATGGTCGTGGTAGCCGCCGAGCTGCTGCGACCAGCGTCGCTGCTGTTGCCCCATCCCGACAGGAATCCTTGGCCGGAGAACCCGCTCAAGTCGCCGAACGAATGGAAGCTTGGGTATCCGAGACTGGAGCCGATAGACCCCGCACCGTTGCTGCCGAAGCGTCCTCCGATGCTGCCCGGTCCGTCGCGGCTCTCGGAGACCGGGGGGCTCGGCGACCGGAGGCTGAACGGCTCTCCGCCATGCAACGCGTCGAACGCGGGAGACATCTTGTCGCCCAGGAGCACACTTCCCCCGTCGCGCGGCATGGCCGTCAGAGCGGGAGACGGCTGGAACACGATCACTTCGTCGTCGAAATCGTCGTCGTCGTCGTCGTCAGCATGCTGCGGCTGGCGACTAGTGACCTGTCGCGCCTGGTTCGTGCCAAACAGACCCAACGCGAACGACAGACGCCCGCTATCGAAGCTCTGCGAGCCCAGCTCGGGTGTTGTCGACGCTTGCACGGCGGCAGGTCGGGAGTGGACAAAGTCCCCGTTGGCAGCGATAAAGAGCAGCGGTTCGCCAGCACGTCCTTCGCCGCACAGCAACTTGGCAAAGTGGAACAGGTTCCACGCTCGAACCTTGACGGCGTCTGCTTCCGGCAGAGCAGCGTTCGACCCCGAGCCTCCGTTGCTCCACTTGGACGCGCCATCGAGCAGTGGCGACAGCGGCGAGAAGCCTCGCAGCTCAATGTTCTCCTTCAGAAGCAGTTGTTGCTCGCGAAGGAGGTCCAGCTGCTGGTTCGAGTCCATCATTCCGTTCGCGAGGTGGCCGTAGAACTGCTTCACGGTCGCGTGGTTCAGCAGCGACGCCAGCGACTCCAGAAACCTGAGAGCAAACGAGTCGGCGGAGACGCTAGAGCCCTCGCCGTCGACCCCGGACGCAATCTTCGCGTTCTGGGCAGCGCAGATCTTCGCCACGGCGTCCAGGTACGCCGCGTTGAACCGCAAGAAGTCGCAGAGCACTGAGATCGGTCCAAGCAGCCGCATCCCCGGAGCGAGCTTCTCTGGCGAAGAGCTGCCCGTTCGCAGGCGCTGCTGCTCTTTCGCCGCGATGTCGACATTCAAAAACTCCAGCACACCTGTCGCAGTGAGTACCGACAAGCGCAACGCGTCGTCGAACGCTTGGCTGTTCGACGAGCGCGAGCGCACGACGCAGAACAAGTTGGTCACCACGATCTTGAGCAGCAGCGCGTCTCCGACGACGCCGGCGCGCAGCAGCACCGCGAGGTCCTTGAACAAGAGCGCCTCCATGTCGCGCGGGTACGCCAAGGCTCCCGACCGCGACGACGCGGCCGCGCCAGAGCCATTCGCGGCGGATCCCTCCCGGTTCGTGCCGTTGTTACCAGAGCGCATCGCCATGGAGAAGAGGATGCCGTGCATCCGCGTCAGCCGGTGCAGGAAGCTCTTGAGAAACGACGACTTGTCTTTCGACGGCGACGACGACGTGAGGGAACTCAGCGCCAGCGACGGAGCTGTGAGCGGGCGCTGGCGGCTGCGCTCGAATAGCAACGCGAGGTTTTCTTCGGCCGTCGCGAACGGCTGCGCAATCAGCAAGCTGCGGCAGTAGCGGTAGACGGCGACGGTCTCGGCCTCCACGTAGGTCGCGAGCACCGCGAGCTGGTTGTGCGGGTTGCCGTTCTCCGGGATGACCTCGAGCGCCTTGTGGTAGAAGCTCTCGGCCGCGGCGAAGTTCTTCTTGGCCTTCTGGCTGTGCAGCTCGCGGTACCGAGCGAGGTCGCCCAGGAACACGAAGCAGCGGTGCAAGCTGTGTCGGCAGCGCGAGATGTTGGCTGTGAGCGCGTCGGGGAGCAACGCCCCGGTCGAGGAGGACGCCGAGTCAGACGAGAGCCGGCTCATGCTGTTCGCCTGCAGCCACTTGGCGAAGCACTCGCGCAGGTGCTCGTAGAAGGCGGAGGCCTGCGTCAGGAACTGCTGGAACTCGGCCGACACGAGCGCGAAGTGCTCGCGGACGCTGCGGTCCGCCGTCGGCGCCGACGCGTACTGGGCGCGGCCGCAAGAGGAGACAACGTCAGTGCGGCTAGGAACCTCGCGCCAAGGCAGCATGGACGCCGTGCGCTTGCTTACCTTGCGAATGCGGCGGCGAAAGTCCTCGATGCGCTTGTAGAAGCACGGCTTCCAGAGCACCTGCTCGATCTCCTTGGCCGCCGCGAACGCCGGGTTCGCCTCCGCGATGGCCCTGGCCTTCTCCATGAGTCTGCGCCCGCGTCCGCGGGTTTCCGGCGTCAGCGAAGCCGCCGCGTAGCCCGGTCGTTAGAGCAAGCCACACAGCGAGACGCACCTGCCGCGCAGCGCGTTGGCGTCCTGCGCGTTGAGCGGGTTGGAGCGCAGCAGCTCGCGCAGCTGCCTGTCCAGCTCCGCCATGTCTCTGTGCGCCGCGTCGGCCATGTACAGCGGCGGGAACGCGTCAGATGCGGCCAGCAGCACGCGCTCCGGCGTCGCGGGACGTACGCGAAGAGCCGTCGCGGGTCCATGGCGCCTACAGCGGGGGAGAGGCGGCGCGAGCGCCGGGGGGGACGAGACGGAGACACGGGCCGCGCCGGATCAGCTGCGCATGAGGCGGAGGGCAGCGGCGCCGCCTCGGAGTCGGTCGGGGGAAGGACGGAGCGCGCGGGGCAGGAACGGCGCGCCGATGGGGCCGCTCGCTCGCTCGCTCGCCAAAAACGATTTTTCGCATCGGACTTCGCAGTTCAGGACGGAGCAATTGGCCGCGTGCGTGAATAACAGCCAATCCCATTTCGAAGTGCGCACTTTCGACCAATCCATGGCGATGTTGCGGCCGTTCGAGCGACTCGGGGAAAAAAACGGGCGCTCTCTCGGCGGCCAGTCGTTATTTCGTGATCAACGCTTTGTATGCATTCTTACGGGCTCTTCAACCCGACGTTGTACATACCAGCCCATATTTGATTCGTGGCTTCAACATTATATACAGGTTGAGTACAACAAACCTCTTGATTAACAACCATAGTGACAGACGTACGACCACTCATCCTCAAAGGTAAATGCGTTGTGTAATTCTATGATGCACTGTCAGTAATCTCTAAATTATTGATACCTCCCATTCTAAATTGTGTTGCAACGAAATGATGGAAACCACACAATTATGTGTAGCTCTATCCGACTTATCTGCATTATCGCTGATATCGTCCGGATAAACACTACACATAGTTGTGTGGTGTCCATCATTTCGATGCAAATTGTCCGGATGCTGAACACAACTATGTGTACCATTTATCCGGACGATGCCGACGAATCCGGATAGAGATACACATAGTTGTGTGGTTTCCATCATTTTGTTTAGCCGCAACAAACGTGTGGCAATCGTGAGCTATTCAGGGCGTTTGAGAGCCACTTAACGCCGTGGCCTCGCACACCCACGCCACAGCCTCGTAAACCCACCAGTACAGCATTTGCGCAGCCTGCCGATGGACGAGGACAAAAAGGGGGATTTTGCCGCAGCGCTCCTCGGTCTCGTCTCCATTAATGAGGCGTACGGCTGGGTAGCCCGTGTTTTCGCCCCGCGACCAGCTCTCTCTCTCAGAGGAGCCTTCAACTTCAAAGCGCTTGGGGACGGCGACTGTCGCTTCTGCTTCCGGTTCTGGAAGTGCGACGTCGTTCGTCTGCACGATGCTTTGGGCTTGGCGGCGATGTACTCGCTGCCAACCCGGGTATCGATTACGGAGATGGAGGGGCTGTGCGTTATACTGAGGCGGCTAGCGTATCCGGGCAGGTATGGTGACCTCTGCGTTATTTTTGGGCGTTCGCCTACTGCATTATGTTTGATATTTCGCTTCATGATCGACTTGCTCTACAGCAAGTTCGGTTGTCTGTTGGGTCTGGAGTGCGGAATACTCAGCGCATGCAGGTGTACTGAGTATGTCGATGCTGTAGCTTCAAGGAGCAGTCAAATTGGACGATGCCTAGGATTCATTGATGGAACGGTGCGTGCTATTGCACGACCGACTCATGACCAGCGTAAGTGCTATAATGGGCATAAGCGCAAGCACGCGCTAAAGTACCAGGGCGGCATCGCCCCAGACGGCCTTTTCATTGACTTCTATGGTCCTATTGCTGGTAGACGCCACGATGTCTACCTACTTTGTGAGAACCGTGTACTGGAGTGTTTATTTACAGTACATTCGGATATCTACTGCCTCTATGGTGACCCTGCGTACCCAAACTGCACGACGCTTCAGGTAGGATACAATAGTCTCGCCTGTCAGGCGAACAGGTGAAGTTCAATACTGGAATGAGTACAGTCCGTGTAGCGGTGGAGTGGGGCTTTGGTCGAATTACACGCTTGTGGCCTTTCACTGACATGAAGGTTTCATCCAAACTCTTCTATCGCCCGTAGGAAAGTACTACATCATTGCAGGATTGCTAACGAACTTCAGGAATTGTGTCAACCCAAACCAGAACAGTCGATTCTTTGGTGTTACGCCACCAAGTCTCGAGGCCTGCATCGCGCTTGCGGCTACTGCGGCGCCAGAAGCTTCGTAGTCAAGGGTCCTAACAGCCCAATAAAAACAATTCACTCCTGTTTCTCCACCTCAAGACGCTCGCGCTCTAGCACCAGACGGTTTTCTACGTTGGCAACTGCGCGGAGGGCAATGTTTCTGTTGAACTCATCTCGCTCATTAACGAGCTCCATGAGAGCATGGAGAATCTCGACCTTGGCCCTTCCCTTGTTCATCCCCCACATCGCCTCGTCGAGCATGGTGTCGGTGCGCTCGTTGTCGCGCTCCTTGGCCTTTTTTACGGCTGTCCTCTCCGACTTGCGCTCGTCCTCGTAGGCGGCGACTTCGGCTACATTCGCAAAGAGATCGTCCATCTCCGTGCGGAACTCCACCACGCCCAACGCAGTCGCGCAGGAGAGCATCTTGTTGTGTGCGCGAGTGGTGTTGGTTTGTCGTTTCGGAAGTGTATGGTGTGATTTTTGTTTCGTTTTTCGTGTTGTTTGGTGTGCGTGTTGTTGTGTGGTACGTATGTGTCGTGTTTGTGTGTGT
>JAADXX010000162.1:0-43067 GCA_023338025.1 Phytopythium oedochilum | reverse complement strand
ATGCTGTTGTTGGGGGCGACGCGCTCAATGTTGGGTCGGGTTTCCGGCGGGCTTCCTGCCGCCGTGCGCCCCGCACAGACCCTTGCTCTGTGCGCGGTTGGCGCAACCGGCGGCCCTGCACTTCGGGGCGCCGTGCTTGAGGCAACGATGTGCGCGGCGGGCCCGGCGCGCACATCCGCCAACTTCGCAGGTAGGTGTGCCGCGGTCTTAGTGAACGAGCCATCGCTGCGGATCTGGGCCACTCTCGGCCTGCATTTCGTGCTGACCCCGAGGAATACAGCACCACCAAACGCACGGGGCGGCCGCCCAAGCTAACGCTAACCACCAAGCGACGTCGACTACGCGAGGCGACCAAGGGGAATTTGAGCGCCAGGGGGCATAGGAGCAACTCGAGCTACCAGTAGGAGTACGATGTGTCAAGCAAGTGTTCAAGGAGAGCGTCCATATGGCGTACAAGAAGCGAAAGGCGTCTCCCGTGCTGACCAAGAAGCACAAGGAAGCATGGGTCAAGTGGGCACGCGAGAAGGTAACCTGGGACCAGGCCAAGTAGGCGAACTGCGTCTTTCCAAACGAAAAAAAGTTTAATCTGGACGGCCCTGACGGGCTCCAGTTTTACTGGCACGACCTGCGATGCGCGAAGCAGATTTTTTCGACCCGTCAAAGTGGTTGCGGGGGCGTGATGGTGTGGGGCGCTTTTTAGCACCCATGGCAAAAGCGAGTTGGTCATCCTGGAGGGTACGCAAACCAACGAGAGCTACATCCACACTCTATCAGAGCACTTGCTGCCCTTTATCGATCGAGTCTACGGCCGCGACTGCGTTTTCCAACAAGACAACGCATCGATTCATTCCGCCAGGATCACCGTCGACTTCATCAAGGAGCAAGAAGTCGAGCTGATGTACTGGCCGGCCCAGTCTCCCGACTTGAACCCGATCGAGAACATGTGGAGCGTCCTTGCCCGTGCTGTCAACTCCAATGGACTGCAATTTCTTATCCTTCCCGAGCTCGTTGCGACCATCCAGGACTGCTGGGCCAAGATTGGCCCCGATCTCATCACCAACTTGCTAAAATGGATGCCCAAGCGATGCGTTAGCGTCCTCGAGTTGCGTGAAGCAAACACCAAGTACTTGCAAGCTTTACGCGCTCAGGAGAAGCGGAAACGGCAATGGAAGTATATTTTTTCCCTGGTGGTGCGGTGGCGCGATCGTCTCTTGCTTCTCCTGCGGCGTGTTCTTGTCGGAATGGCGCGCGCTTCGAACGCCGATCGCCCTGTTTTGACGCGCTCTTCCTATTGGCAACATAAGGAAAATCGGTGTCATCCACCTCAAGTGCGACAATATCATGGTGAGACACGATGGGAAGGCCAAGGTGACGGACTTTGGTCTGAGCTCACTTGAGGACGAGAGCGACACGAAGCTGAATGGTGGGTGGCAGTGGGTGGCACCCGAGTGCATCGAGCGTGGCGCTTCGAGGCTGTCATTTGCGTCCGATGTGTACGCCTTGGGGATGTGTGTTGTGGAGGCTCTGCGAGTGGTGGAGTCTGTCGAGTTGGGGAAGGTCGAGGGAGACGGTCCTCCTCCGCTGCCGTGGGGAGACTTCAATAACTCGACAGTCGAGCACTATGTGACGAAGCGATGGAAACTACCTAAGCATCCTGGGTTGTGCACGGACGGTCAGTGGGATTTGGTGAAGCGAATGTGTCCGACGACCCGACCAAGCGGCTGAAGATCAGCGCTGTGGTGGATGAACTTGTGGTGATGTCGCGACGTCAATTCACCGAGGAGAAGGACACTATAGAACCAGAACTCGAATACCTGGAGGTAGACCGTTCGCTATCAGATGTGGCCGCCGAGACGAAGACCTCGCGCCACCGCTTTCTCGATAGCGCGGCCTCGATCTACCAGCTGCTTTGGAACCGACTGGTGGACTTGACGTCTGCGAAATCTGAACCCGTCCTCGTTAATGCCGAGTCTCTTCGATCTCTGGTCGAGATCGCACGCTGGGTGTCGAGGAATCGAAGGACACGCTTTTCGATTTCACGGAGATGGCCCTGCGAAGCTATGCGCTCCACCGCAGTCTTGACAAGGCAATCGACGCGCATACCGACGTGGCCGGCGCGAGGATTGTGTGCTCGTTTACAGTAGTATTTTCCTGTGATTGTGCATACAAAATATCAGTAAAAAAGAGTACTGCGAAATATAATAAAGCCTCCTTTCGGTAAAACCTCAGATAGAGGTATTCTTTTGTAATTATTTCTGGATACAAATTTCAAGTTAATTTTTTGCATTTATTTTTGCATTTTAACAAGAAATCCAGAAAATCCAGAGTATCGAAGATTCGTATTAGTGTAGTCCACATGAAATCAAGCCCAGAAACCATGTTGTTTGAAAATAAGTGCACTGATATTGGATATATTTTTACTCAAAATTTGTATCCATAAATAATGACTAAAGAGTACCTCTTTCTGAGGTTTTACCCAAAGGAGGTTTTATTATATTTTGCAGTACTTATTTTACTCGAAACATGTGCACGCCCGTTAGCCGTGCGACACGGTTTCTGGGCGTGCGAACTGATCTAAACATCCTGACGTCACCCAAGAGCTCCGCACCAGCCTCTGTTGAACCGACGCCTTGGAATGCCCGCCCTTGAAATTGGTTGAGCCTCCCTGTGGCGACGCAATGCCTCTCTGCTCGACAGTGTATACCGTGGGCCGAGCGTTCATGGGCGTCACCTTCGTCGCCGCTTTAAGCACTAGCGAGATGGCGCGTCGCATGGCGCGTTGGGCCAGTCGAACAAGAAAGCCTTGCACGCCCATGCGTATAGCTTCGACCGCTATATATTTACTGGTTTGCTGTTACTGCGGTGCTCTTCTTTATCTATGCATCTCTCTCACTCTGTCCTAAATAGCCATGCTCTTTCTCCTCTATCAAGTGGGCGACCGGTCGGTCCTATCGCTCTATCTACAAGTTGGTGGCGCTCTCCGCCGACTGCTGCTGCTGCTGGCGTCACACATTGACGAACGAGGGCGAGCGCAGCAGCATCGGCGGCTGCGCGGCGTCGCTGCAGTGCGGGCTCTTGCCCTCGCCCTGCTCCTCGTCGCTGAACAGCAGCGCCTCGAGGATGTGCAGGTCCAGCGCGCTGAACAGGTTGCTCGCCGGCGCGGCGGCGCTATCCATGGCGAACACGAGCGCGTCGTGCTGCTGCTGCTGCAACAGCTGCTGCTCGTCTTGCTGCCAGTCCATCGCGGCGTACATGTCGGTCGCAGCGGCGGACGGCGCGTACCCTCGGAACGCTCGCGCGTGGACAGACGTCGGAGAATAGGCGAAGTGCATGCCCGCGGCGACGGCGGCCGGCGCGCTGAGCGCGCGCTGGCGGCGCTGCTGCTGCTGCTGCTGCTGCTGCTGCTGCTCGCGCATCTGCGTCTGCATCTGCTTCTTGAGCACGCGCCGCCGGTGGTCCAGGCGCATCTGGTTGCGGTTGGCCTTCTCGCGGTGCATGGCGCAGAACTTGTGCAGGCCGCCGCTCTTCTTGTTCGTGCGCGGGTTTTCGCACCGCTTGCTCGAGTACTGGCAGCGCATCTCGTCCGGGAGCTCGTCGCCCGCGAAGACCGGCAGCTCGAGCGACATGTTGGCTCGGTCGGTCGGTCAGAGGTCGTAGAGTAGTAAAGAGGTGGTGTGGCGGTGCGGATGCTGTGGCGGTGGCTAGTAGCTAGCTGTCACTGCCGCGTTCTCAGCGCGTGGGGAATTGATGTGTGAGCCGTGGGGCCACACGCGACGCGCGCGCGCGCAGTCCGCCACCAGATGCATGGGCGACGCTTCCTCCTATCGCCCGCGCGCTGTCAAGTGAGCGCATCGCGACTCGTGTCGCAGGGAGCGGAAATAGTGATCGAGAGACCAGCACTCTCGATTGTGCCTCATTATGCACCCTTGATACATATAAATCACAGTTAAATATAAGAATATATACATACATTATTCATACTTTGTAATATCAAATGTTTTCATGGATATAATATTAGACATATCATGGAAAATGAATAGTCACTATTCAGACGTTGACCGTACGAATATCCAGTGAGTCGCGTCCACGCGATAGTGGATGTCGGGGGATGTGGACCACACTTTTATTTTAGCATTGCGAAAATGCGTTCGACTGGAGTGCGTGCGACATGGGAGGGAGGAGGTTTTAGTCTAGAATGACGAGCATTTAGCGAACTGAAAATCGTATCAATCACGCGGGAAGGTAGGATTTACGCGGTGATTGCAAAGATTTACAGTGTCGCACCACAATGCCGCCACCACAGCGGAATGCGTGAGCGAAAATGCAAGATGTGTGCGACACAGGAAGCCGCGTCAACACCGATCGCACCGCCAATGCGTCGCGACCGCCGTCACACCCGAGCGTTATCGTAATCACCGAAACAGGTTGACGGTGGTGGCATGATCTTTTGCTTGGGCGCGAAGCGGCTGCGCATGCAGGTGGGGGGCGAGTGTGCACGCTCGAACAGTCTCGAAGCAAGCAGTTCAAGCGCAAATTTCGCCAATTTTCTGAGTTTGTCTAAATTTTAGTCCAATTCGGTGGATTTTGTTGTTTCATCCTCTGGCTCATTTTTTTCGCGATCAGGATTTTTACCGCAAAAGCGTCAAATTTGGCTCGAAAGCGCCGCAACAAGCCGGAACGAGCGTCCACAGCACCACCAACACTCACTCGCTCCACCCTGCGCCTGACCCGTGGAGGAACCGCCAGGGGGCAGAGCATTTGCGCAACGCGACCACGACTACCTTGAATACCTTCCTTGTTTGGCACACTGCTCGCCAAACCGAGGCTGTAAATTCGAGGGTGTTGCGAATAAGACGACAGGTTTGCAAGCTGTTTCGTAGCGGTGCCGTCCGCATGTTTCAAGACAGCTGAAGGGCCAAAGGGCTTCAATTAGTCGACACTTGTTCGGTATCAGGTCGGGAGCGTATGGCTGTGCGCTCGGAGCGCGTCCACGTTGCGTGCGCTCCGGGATACAGTGTACAGTACAGTACGCACGCAACGCTGGCTGCTCCGGCTGCTCCGGCTGCTGTGAGCCAGCCACCCAGCCAGCCATTCGGCGTCCGTGACGAGCCACTGACGCCTGGAAACCTGCTGCGAGACCCCTGCGACTTTCGGCTTGCTCGCGCCGATCACATTCAAGGCGGGACCGTCTCTTATGTCCCACTATGCCGGTCGCTATAAGAACACGCTCTCTCCGACTCCTCTTCCTACGAAAACCAAGTGAAAAGGATGGACCGTCACGTGGGACAAGTCGCAGGGAGTGCCGGTTTTTGAATCCATTTGACGGCGTCCGGCTCTCGCCCCGCGTCACGACGTTCCGTGTTCCGATGGTTGTCAGCGGCCCGTGTCTCTCAGCAACACGACAACCTCCTGCGAAACATTCACCGACGACCAGTGATGATGCGCACCGAACAAGATGTCGATGTACGGTATTCGCGGCTGAACGGGATGGTCGAATTGGCACGTGCGTGTCCGCATCCTTCCCATCGCCAATTGATCCCGGTGAGCTGGCGCGCAGAGCCTGATATGATCCAGCGTCACACGTTTGACTGGCATGCGATGAGGCGGGAAGATCGTGAAGAGGTGCCGTGAATACAGTGAGGTCGCGCCGGGAACGGGATGAAATGGAGTCAAATCGCAGGATGTGAGGCCGTACCAGGGCCAATCGAGCCCGCTGTTGGGAGCCAGGTCCGACCTGAGTACCGATACACATGAATACTTCGACGTAAGGAGCAGTTTCGTGATGTGCTTGTCTCGCCACTTTAGAGGAGCGCTGGCTGAGCCACGAGAACCAGGACCAATGGCGTCACAAGAGCCGTCGCTAGCACACTGAGACTGAAGTGCCCAACGGCCGGCCGCCGTCCAGGACAGAGAGGATGACCCACTCGAGTTGCCAAAGCGGCTGTTACTATAGATTGTGTCGTCGTGCAACTTGAGAGTTTGGCCGTTCTAGTCGAGACACTGCACGAACCAACCGCCATCCGAAACATTGGATCGATTAGGCTGCAGGCACGAGCTGCTCCACTCGTTCGTGTTTTTGTCAGTTCCCATGTAATAACAGTCCATGTAGGTGAAGGTCACGTTGGTGTAAGGGTCACAGGAGCACCAGTGACCAGCCCCAACTGCGTTTGAAGCTGACAGTCCGCCAAGCACTGTCGCCGCGGTGCTCACACACGACGTGAACGTAGCTGAGGTCTCATGTGGCGGCCCGAATAGCCAGCGAATAAACAAACAGTCGAGTGCCTGCCCTGCACGATCGCACGAGCCGATGGCATCGGCAGCGAAACAGCTCGGAGTTCTCGCGCTCCAGCATCAAGTTCAGCTGCCATCAATACCGACCAATACCGGTCGATACCGATTCTAGATCGGTAACAAGTTGAAGTGGCCAGAGAACTGTCCAGCGTTGCAACCGGCTCCAACTACTAGGTTCAGACTTCGCGACGCGACGAAAGTGGCGAGTCGGCGCTGGGTATCAGCAACTGCCGCCGCCTCCAGAACAGAGCCACAGTGCTGTATATCCACTACCGCCGCCTCCAGAACACTAATGGACTCCATCATGGAGACCGCCGCTGGCGTCCATAGGTCCGCACTCTTGAGGCGTCTGCCGTCGTTGGGCGGGATGCATGGAGGGACGAGGCGGCGCTCATGGTTCGCTCGGTGTCGGACGCTAATGGGTCGTCGAAAGACGCTGGTTGCGTTGGAGGGGTGGATCCCCCGAAGCAAGAAGTGGTAGGTTTATTGTGTGTGTGTTTGTGTGTGAGTGCGTGCATGTCAAAAATGGGAGGCGAGCCTGCTTGCTCTCCTGGGTGCTTGTTGTACAGTCTATCAAAAAAGGAGACGGTGATCGGGCGATGCGCGGTCGTCGCGGCGCGCAGGAGCGGCTTACAGCGCCATGTTGTTGGCGGGGAAGTCGACGAAGTCGGCGGCACCCATGTCGATGGCGGAAGGCATAGGGAAGCCGGCGGCGAGGAAGGCGTCGTCGTCCTCGTCGTCGAAGAGCATGACCTCGAGCATCATGACCTCCTCGTGCGTGAGGTTGCAGATCGGCCGGCCCTCGAACATGCCGGCGGCGGCGGCCGTGGCGGCCGCCTCGCCCGCGAACATCATGCCCGGCTGCGGCTGCACGCCGGCGTCCATGAAGCGCTTCTTGCGCTCGATCATCTGCTGCCGGATGAGCCGCCGCTTCTGCTGCATGCGCTGCTGGTTCACGTTGGCCTTCTTGCGGTGGAAGTCGCACAGCTTGTGCAGGTCGCCGTTGTCCTTGACCGCGCGGTGGTTGTTGCACAGCTTGCTCGGGTACGAGCAGCGCACTTCGGTCGGCAGCGTCGCGGTCGGGCGGTCGTTGGCGTTAGCGTTCGCGGCGGGGGCAGGCGTCGACATGGCTGGCTGTCTTGCTGGTGGTCTGTCTGGTATCGATCGACCCGCTGCGGTGGTCGTCAGTGGTGAGCGATGGCGGAGAAATCGAACAATGACCAGATCTGCGAGAGGCGCGCGCAGCTCGGGGGACGAACAACAAGCGGCCCACTGGCCATGTAGCAGTGGCGAGACTGCCCAAGCAATACTACGAAGGTGGAGGCGTCGTTCGGTTGCGCCAACCGGAGCGCCGGCTTTCCGTCCTTCCTCCTTCTTGCTCCTCGCGAGTGGCGAGCGCGGCGTCCGAAACGATTCCTGCATTGCGTAATTCCGCGCCGCCCGCCTGGAGCCAGAAGGATTCCGTGGACGCCTGCGGCGAGCGCTCCTGAGGCAACTAGAGCCCTGTGGCGGCCTCGCTTGCTACGTGCCGCTGGCGGTGAGCATCCCCATGCCTCTCTCTCTCCTTCTCCTTCTTCTATACTCTCTCTATCTCTCTCTGCTTGCTGCCATCACTAATCTCTACTCGTAAAAATTGGCATGGTGGCTTCAGCATTTGTGCGTCTTGGACAGGTCTGACTGTCCAACCGTGTTCACATGCGCACACTGCTGTTGCGAGGAGGGTGGTAGGGAAGCGAGTACCATGGTGGCCTGGTCGGTAGAAGAGCTCGCGCCGTTGCGCAATGGTCAATCGGTGGGTGCGCTGTCGGTTTTCCGCATGGGCACGCGAGGAGAAGGAGAAGGGAGGAGCGGGCGACGCGGAGGTCCATCCGGCTCAAGAGGAGCAGCGCAACAGTCAGCCCCTCAAGTGCACAATCGGACGCCGGTGGCGGTGCACAAGCGCGGCTTTCCGGCAGCAGCCATTACCATGGACACGTACGCGATGCGCATCCCTCTCGGCTCAAGTGTGCTCGCGAGAAAGAGCTGCTGCATGCACTCGAGCTGCTGCTGCCGGAGGAAATGAGTCGCCGTGAAAACAGGCCGGCGGCCGCCGCCCACGAAGCCATGCTGGACGCTTCTTGGTCCAGCGACCACCGATGCGCACTGAATGCGCGCCGGTGAAGCACGCGCCTCGTATCGCGGGGTCGCCGACCTGCAATGCGGCAACAAGATACGGTGGCTCGGAGATCGCGAGCGCATGATATGCCAGCGCCTCAGGCGTTAGCTTATACCAGCGTCCGGACAAGAGAGTCTTATGGACCTGGATCAGGTCGCAGTTCGTAACGCAGCCGAGAGTCCAGTGGGCCACGGGAACGCGGAAGCCGCGGTGGCTTCTCGCGTCGACTTTGCGCGTCGCTGTACACCAGTAAAACAGCGGCGACCGAGTGGATTTTGGGCGGCAGCACGCGGAGAGGGACAGTCGCTTACCCACTGCGTGCGCAGTACTCGCGCGCCGCTTGACGAGACGGGCGGGGGGGACCCAGCGGCGTTTCTTGCGCCACCTGTTGGGGTGCGTCGTGTCCGGGACACTGTCCGCCCCCCGCCAGTCGACTTGAGCGCGTGTCGCGCGATCAAATGAATGCTGCGCTGCCATTGTAGACTGACTCAGCTTCGACGAAGCTCCATCGCTTCGATGAACGACGGAAGGGGGCGGAAGGATCAGGCTCGCGGGTTCGTCGTAGCCGCTCGGTGCGTCTGACGACCGGCACAATGGCACGCCACTGCTCCGGCCCGCGGCTCTTTCTGGTCCCTTCGGCGCCTGGGCGACCCGCCTGCGGTGCCAGCGAGCACGGCGGACCAGACTGCAGCCGCTGGCGCACGAAGTGAGGCAGCTTTCAGCATCCACGCGCTCGTGAATACCGCAGCGGACTGCAACACATCAACGATCATCACTCTGTATTGTCTTATTCGCGTTATAATAACATGTCACTATAACGAAACGGAGAAGTACCGTCGCGAGAAAGGACGCCAGGAACGAGTTGAAGTGCGCGCACGGTCAAAATGGGGCGACACCAGAAGAGTATTAGCTGGCTGGGCAGGAGTTCAAGGGAGGGGATCGCGGGTTAATGGGGAAGAAGGGGGCCGGCGCGCGCTCGGCGTGCTTCGTGCGCGACAACCTGGAGCTGCTGGGCTTCGGCAACCGCAAGGACGCGCTCGTGCAGGCGGTCAAGGAGCTGTTTGAGAACGGTAGAAGGCATTGAGAAGCGCCAAATTATTGTGTGGAGCTTTGCTGACGGCTGTTTGCCGAGACAGCGCTGGACGCGACGGGCGCCATGAGCGGGGAGCGCGAGTGGGAGGCCGCGCCGCCGGAGCTGCTGCGCGTCAGCGTGCGCGAGAGCAGAGCCAAGCCGGGCTTCCTCGATGTTGTCTGCGCGGACACGGGCGGTGGGATGCGAGCCCACAGCGTCAAGGCGCTCTGCTGCGGCGTCTTCGAGACTACTAAGCGCTCGGGGGTAGACCACGCAGCGCTGACGACCGGCAAATACGGTCGGGTCCTCCCATTATCTCCTAGCGCTCATACTTCATAGCTGACAGCACGATGGCGCAGGTGTCGGATTGAAAGCCGCAGTCTTGTACAGCCAGCTCTTCGACAGCAGCGCGTGCTTGCGCGTCGTGACGACGTCAAGCTCCACCGAGATCTTGTGCGTAAGCCTCCAGATCAACCCTGACTCGGAGGATGCCGCCGTGGTTCACAGCGTTGCTCACTTCGCCGTCCGCGAAGCCCACGAGTGCTTCTCCGGCACGGAGATGCGCTTGACAGTGCCTTGTCCAACGGACCTCGAAGAGACCGAAGACGCCGCCGACCGTTTGGCCATGTACTTCCAGAGCCTGGGGTACACGCTGCCGCCGTTCGCCTCGGTCACCTTTTCGTTTGAAGTCGGCGAGACGAGCACGCTGGCCGAGCTGAAGCACAGTCAAGAGCCTGTAGACCGGTTCGTCGCGGAGCTCGGAGTGAGTGAGAGCGAAGTCATGTTCGAGTACCAAGAGACGGACGAGCTGTCCGTCAGCTGCATGGGCGTGCTCCAGACGAGTGAGCCGTCTCGCCAGCCGACTCAAGTGGACGTCTGCCTGCTTCGCTACGTGAACCACGTTCCGCTGCTCAACGCCGACGACTTCTACATCTGCGGGATAACCCGCGGAGTCGCTGCACAGAAGACGTGGAAGCGGTACGCACTGCGCTGCGCCGAGACGTCGAGCCCGCTCGTGAACCAGCTCGTCGCAAGTCCAACTCGCACCGTTGACAAGGCAGCGGACAACCGCGCCTTGCTGGTCGTAGCAGTGGACGTCTGCGTCGTTGGCAGCACCGCCGGGATCAAGTACAGCTCCATGAGGAAGACGTGCGCCGACAAGGGATACGCGAAGCACGCGCAGGCATGCTTCGCAGCCCTGCTGCGCCAACTTGAAGCCGCCGGCCGCCTGCTCACCCCTCAGCAGCAGCAGTTGGAGCAGCTGACGTCCGAGTTCGCCCCGCTGATTGCCCATGCAGCTCTGTCCATCATGACGCAGTCACATAGCTCGTCCGGCTTGGCCACGCCACGTGACGGCATCCCGGACGAAGGCATCGTCGTGCGCCGGCTGCAACGTGCATTGCACCATCAAGCGTCGTTGGCATCGCGGTGACCGCAACGGACACATTGATTGGATGGCTGGGACAGTACGAGGCATCGGTGGCTGTCGAAACCGATACTCACCGGTCCGCCGATCGGTAGCTACTGCGAAATATATAAAACCTCCTTTCGGGTAAAACCTCAGATAGAGGTACGGTACTCTTTCATAATTATTTCTGGATACAAATTTCAAGTGAAAATATATACAATATCAGTGCATGTATTTAACGAGAAATCCAGGAAAATCCAGAGTAGCTCCAGACCACCCACCACCACCCTCGACGCAGGAGAAAGCAGCGAGTCGGAAGGAGATCGATCATGTCGGCCATCGGTGCGCTGCGTCAGCTGGAGAAGGAGAAGAGCAAGGACCCGAGCAAGGGCGGCGTCAAGGTAAGGGCGCTGACACTGCCGTGGTGCTTCGGGTGGTGGAAGGACGCTAACGGCGGCTCTCTGCGCTCGTGTAGGCGCTGTTCACCAACCTGCCGTCGCGCATTTACAACTCCAAGCCGGTCACCAAGTCCATCGCGTTCGGCATCAAGGTGGGGAGCCGCTGCACTCTCCCACGAAGGACGTCTACGGGGTCTTGCGGACTGACGCTCGCGTGCTGCTGATCCGTTCGACAGTCCTGGGCGACGTCGAGCCGCTGGCTATGGATCGTCTCGACCACGGTGCTGATCACGCTCGTGCCGCTGAGCATTGAGGTGCGTACGCTGCTGTACCAAGTGCGGCAACGACGCGGCCCCTGACCTTTCGCGGTCGCTCGCAGCTTCTTCGCGAGGAGCAGACGAACGAGGTGGTCAAGGAGCTGGTGAGCAAGGGCTTCAGCCACAACCAGATCCAGGGCATGGGCTACCAGGTGTCCCAGCCGGAGAGCACGCTGTCGTCCGCGAACTAGAGGGACGCTCCCCGCACGCCGCCGACAGCAAAAGGCGCCAGTGGCGCGCCACCTCCCTCTGTGTCGTTGCGTCGCGGACCAGGGAGTCGCGTGGACGCTGCGCGCGTCCGTCCTCTCTCCGCTGCCGTCGTCTGCGTCTTGTGCCGGCGCGCGCATCGACTGGGTCAGCTCGGACGCGTTTCCAGCTAGGCAATACATTTTAAAGCCAGGCACGGCGTGTTTGCAGAGACGCATTGCATTGCGAGCAGCAGTCCTTGTCCGGCCCTTCGCCCGCCTAGCCGCTGCTCCGTCGCTCTCTAAGCCAGCGCGGCGCTGCTGCTAGTCGCTCTTCGCCTTCTCCGCCTTCTTGTTGCTGTTGGAGCGGATCATGACGAGGCCGATGAACGTGGCGGCGCCGCTGACCAGCAGCACGAGCAGCACGGCCGGCAGCGCGATCGCGTAGTGGTACGGCAGGAAGAAGCGCTGCGCCGGGTGGTCCTCGTCGATGAACGGCTGCGCACAACGCACGGGGTCAGCTGCGGGATTCGCCCGGCGCATCGGGAAGGAGCGGCGCTACTATAGAGGTGACGCACCGTGAGCATGACCCACACCGTGTAGTACACGTACACGACGACGCTCACGAGCAGCATGGCCGCGCCCGCGGCCTTGTCCGACGCGCCCTGCAGCCACGCGCGTCAGGCGGTTAGAGAGGCGGTGCAGACAGTGAAGAGATGCAGAGGCGGCCGCGATCCGCGGGCTCGGCGCTGCAGCAAGGAGCGCCAGCGGAGGTAGGTAGTATCGGGGATACCATGATGATTGCCTTGTCGTGTGGAGCGCTTCTCGATTGTGCGAAACCTCACTGAAAGCCACCTCGTGTTCATATGTTGTGGTACATTGTACCTTAATATGGGTACAATATGTCCTGTTCACTACAACTGGTTACACCCCGTCATGACTCGGTCCGTGATCATGAAGATGCGTATCGATTCAAAGCGAAAGCTGGCCAAATGTCATAAATATAAGCGCGCGCGCTCTCTCTCTCTCCACGCCTCGTCCACCTGCCTGGCCTCCCGCGTGCGAACGAATCTCCATGCTGCTGCTGTTCACGCGTCGTCAGTCGCGAGGTGACGCGCCTCACAACCGTCCCCCAGTCTTCACGGGCGAGCGCTTGTTGCCTCCGTCTCGAGCCGTTCGGTCGGGACGCGGACGCTGCGCAGGTATCCAGAGTACACCACACGCGGCTTCCGCCTCGCGCGCTGGTACACGCGCAGCCGGACGACCGCGGCCGTCGCCAGCACAAGCACGGCGACCACGGCGGCGGCCTGGACGAGCACCCAGAGCGCCAGCACGAGCGCGACCGCGAACTGCTCGTAGTAGTGCGCGAGTCCAACAACAGCGCCGGTCGCTGTCTCCAACAGTATGGCGCTCCACGGGACCCCAGCTCGAGCGGACGCCACGGGACCGACGTCGCACGTCCGGGTCCTATTGGAAGCCGACCCGCCAGCTGCCGCCGCTTTGTGCTGCTCGATCGCGGCGGTTGCGTTGCCTGATGCGGCCGCGAGCAGCGCCTGCGTCTCCTCTAGCGCCGCGCGCATCTCCTCACGCAGACTCAGGCGGATGCCGAGCATCTTGGCCCTCGTCTCGCGCACGAACGCGAGCGTCTCGCGCCGCTCGCCGGCGAACAGCGCATCCACGCCGCGGCGCAGCGCGTCCAGCCGCTCGGCGAGCTGCTGCTGCTCGTGCGCGACCTGCTGCAGGCTGGCTGAGAACTGCGCGTCCAGCGCCGCGAGGTCCCGCAACGGTGGCGCCAGCGAACGCGGAGACGCGGACGAGACGCTGCGAGCTGCGGCAGCCGCCAGGAGCAGCGGGAGGAGCCGCGAGCGCGCCAGCAGCCGCATCCTGCAGCTGCGCGGCGGGAGATGGAGGAGCTTGGGGACGGAGAGAGCTTGGGGACGGAGAGAGCTTGGGGACGGAGAGGGGTCTCGACGACGACACCTTTGGCGTTCGTTCGTTTGGTGCACCTTCCGGTTTGACTTGGATAATGTATACCGGACACTTTCTTATCTCCACGAGCGTGCAGTATCAATTAAAAGGGTACTCGCAGTACACTATGTAACCGCCGTATCAATTCGAAGGGTATGAACTGTGCGATTCGACTTCAACGCGGTCAAGTCTCTGGTTGAAAAAAAGGCAACATTTTCCGAGTACGTACGTACCTAATGCAGCACTACGCACTACTAGTACGTAGTAGTAGCGGACGAACGAACCTTGTTCAGGTCGCCTCGATCCCTTGATCCCAAGAGCCTACTTTGGCGGCAGCGCGCAGGACACGCGCAGCTTCATGCCGTTGAACTCCTTCCCGTCCAGGTCCTCCACGGCGCGGTTCATGTCCTCGGCGCTGCGCAGCGTAACGAAGCCAAAGCCGCGCGCCGTGATGCGCACCGTCTCGTAGCCGAGATACTGGAAGAGGAACGACAGCTCGTCGCGCGACGTGCCCTGCGGAAGGTTGCCCACGTACACTTCGAACGGGTGCGGCGGCGGGTGGAACCGCCCGCCGCCACCGCCGCCGCCGCTGTTCCCGCCTCGGTACCCGCCGCCGGCCCGGTCGCCTCCGTCGTGCCCGCGCGGACGGTACCCTCCGCCCATGCCGCCGCCCGCTCCGCGCCGGAGCTGCTCCAGGCTCGCGGGGATCTCGGCGTGGCCCCACCAGACGCTGTGCACGACCACGCCCTCCGGGTTGCCGTTCTCGTCGCGCGTGGGAACCGTCAGCACGAGGTTCTCGCCCTCGCGGATCGGCACGCGGTGTCTGAACTCGTCCTGGAAGACCTCCTCTAGGAAGACGAGGAAGCCGGTGGCCGCGATCGTCAGGCGCAGCGTGAACGGCTCTCCGAACGCGATGGGGCACCGCGGCAGCGGCTGCGAGCAGCCCCAGCGGCCGTCAATGTTGCTGTTCTGGATAATGTGGCCCCCGCGCTGGCGCCGCGGGTTGAAGTGGTACAGCACCGTGCCCGGGTACGGCGCGCCGCTCAGCAGACTCGTCTGCGTGCTGACATTGAAGCAGCAGCGCGACGAGCGCGCAGGCATGGTCGCGTGGACGATGAGCGTGTTGTTGGTCGCGAACGCCACCTCGGGCAGCACGAGCTCCAGCGGCTGCTGCGTCGCCGAGTCCCAGTCGTCGCTGCGGATGAAGCTCTCGAGCGGCAGCTACGCGCGTCCACACGCCCACACTCTCTCTCCATGAGCACCAACGACAACATACACTTGGCCGATACAAGTTCGCACTTACCTGGATGGAGCTGCGGCCGCCGTTGATCTTGATCTCGCCCGGCTTGTCGCTCTTGGTGCGCGGCCGCTTGACGTTGTGCACGCCGCCGACCACGCTGCCCGAGCCGCCCTTGAGGATGTCCGTCAGCGGGTTCGTGCGCTTCACGGCTGCGGCCGAGGCCCCACCGGCCGCAGACGCGCCCGGACGCGAGGACGCGACCGCCTTCTTGGCCATCAGAAGCTTGGCGCGCTCCACCGCCGACAGCGCCGGCTTGGCGCCCGCTGCGCTGCCGACAGCGGACGGAACACCCGTCCGCTGGGCCAGGAAGCTCTGCACGCGCTCGCGGTCGGTCGACACTTGGCGCTTGAGCGTCGTCCCCGCCGGCCCCGACGCTGCGGACGCCGACGCCGCGACCTTGGACGCGAGCGCCTTGCCCGGCGCCGCGCTCCCGACCGCCGCGCTGGGCGCCAAAGCCGCGCCGTTCATCGCGGACACGCTCGATCCTGATAGCGCGCTAGTAGGATCGTCTCCGGCGTCGTCCTGTCCCCCACAAAGGCGCCGGTTAGTGGACTCGCATGGCGCAACATACCCGAGAGCAGCGGACGCACGTTGGTGGCGGCGCCAAAGAGCTGGAGCAGCAGGATCTCCTGCCTGGTCAGGTACTTGCCCTCGAACGGCTCCAGCTGCAGGTGCTGCTGCAGCTCCCGCAGCGACGCGTCCTCGTCCCGCGGCGGCGCGTCCGCGACCGCCGTCGCCCCGGCGTCCTTGCCCATGCTTTCGGATCGATCACTGGGGTGGTTGTACAGGACGATTATCACTTGGATAAACTATGTCGGCCTTTCTCCTGAGGGAAACATTGAATGGTACAGGTTTCAGAGGGTTACAAAATAAGACATGCACTCATTTTTATCATGACTTTATATCTTATTGTTTTGGATAATTTGATAACGTAAACTTAACGAAATACAAGTCAAAACTAAATTAATTGAGCTATTTGTAAAAAACTAAATTAAAATGTATAGTTGTCCACACGTCACACATCGCGATAAAAGGCACGGCATCATGCCCAACACCTTCTCTCTTCTCGGCGCTAGCTTGCAGCCAGCAGCGCGTGCAGGTACGCTTGGTCTCTATGAGCATGCAGACGTCCAGCCAGGTGGCACAGGGTTTATTTCCCACCCAATCGATTCTAAACACGGTGGGAAGGTGCCATCCGTGTTCATGGCGACAGCGGGTGGCGGCGCTTGGCCTTCTTGGTCGTCGCCGACGGCTCGTCGCCACTCTCCTCCTTCTTGCGCTTGTGCTTGCCCTCGCTCGCCTTCTTCCTCTTCTTCTCGCCGGCTTGCTCCTCCTCCTTCTCCTTCTTCTTCTCCTCGCGCGGCTGCTTGTCGCCAGGCATGACGAACCGGTCCTTCTCGTTCAGCTCGCGCGCGACCTTGGCCAGGTCCGGCCGGGTCTCGTCAAGCTTGCGCAGCCACTTGACGGCCATCTTCTTGCGCCCTGTGCGCGTCTTGCGCCACACGCCCGGGAAGTTCTGCGAGCTGCAGAAGTTCTGCGTCACCGCCACCGTGTCCTCCACGTTGAGCACGGCGTGCCACCAACCGCCGGGCACGAACACCGTCTCGCCCGGGTACTGCATGAACTCGACGCACCCGAGCGACTCGGGCGAGTTGGCGCGCTTGATGCGCGGCAGCAGGTCCATGAAGTAGTTGACGGCCTCGTCGTCCTCGCCGCGCTGCACGTGCTTCTTGCCGTTCACGACGCTCTTGGGCACGCGGGGCGGGAAGAGCACCCAGCGCTTGCGGCCGGCAATCAGCGTGTTCCACGCGCTCGAGCCGAGTGGGTCCACGTGCAGCGTCGTGCCGGACCGCTTGGGGCCGACGAGGAACCAGCGGTAGGGCGGCCGCCGGTCCTCGCCCACGAGCTCGAACAGGTCCTCCGGGAAGTACTTGGGCACCGAGTAGTCCGCCAGCAGCGGCTTCGTGTCCTTGTGGTCGTCAAACGAGCTGTCGAAGATGTACAGCGGGCTGTCGTCCGTCTGCAGCTTGAGGTACTTGACAAAGTGCTTGAACTTGACGCGCACCGACTTGCCGTGGTCGTCCTCGCCGCACTTGAGCATCACGCGCTTGTAGTTCTTGCGCAGCTTCTGCAGTAGCCACGTGGACGCCGCCACTGCAGAGTTAGCGCCACCTCTCCATACTTGGCAGCAACACTGTGGGCGTCACGCACCTTGAGCGACCAGTTGCGCACCGCGCCCCAGCTCTCGGCCTCCGGGACGCCGTCGATCACCACCGGCACGCACGGCTTCTCGTACTCGTCGACGAACCGCTGGACGCTCAGCTCGCTACAGTGCTCGCGCCTGATCGCATTCGCCTCGTCAATCGGCAGCTCGCACACGTCCGAGCCGGCGAAGCCCTCGCGGCCCCACGCGTCCGCACTGATGTCTGCGCATATCGAATGGATGAGATAGATGGTCTATATACAGAGGAGAGGATCAAGGACACGAGGCTGCGTACCGGAGCGGTGCTTCTTCTTGGCGACGCGGATCACCTCGCGCACCTTTTCCGGGAGCTCGGGCGTCGGCACGGGCGGGAAGCGCGGCGCAGGCGCGCGCACCGTCGCCTCGTCGTCCGAAGAAGACGAGCATGTAGAGGTGGAAGAAGAGGAGGAAGAGGAGGAAGAGGAGGAAGAGGAGGAAGAGGAAGAGGACGAGCGACGACTGCGCGCCATCTCTCTCTGCGTCTCGTTCTCGGACTGGGGCGGCGCGACGGACGGGCCGGGGGCGAGGGCCGGAACTATCTAATGCCGCATCAAGCGGCGCGCGTTTCGAGTGGCCGGGAAATGGCAAAATGCCTGATGGCTGCTGGGCTTTTGAAGGGGTGACTATTTATTGTGCCTTTCTGACATTTTGTCGGACGTAATCGCAAAACCCACCTTTTTGCGAGATAGCAATTTGAATAATTCGTAGCTTGTATTATCCAATCAAATACTTTCATTTTCGACTCTTTCAAAAGACTTTGATAAGAGATTGTTGCTCAGGGCATGACGTTTTCGGCCGACATGAGATGGAGGGCGGTTGTTCTGGTGTATGTGTATGGCATTGACGTGAGTACTACTGCCACTACTCTGGGAATCTCTGAGCGCAGCATCAACCGATGGTGTCTGCAATTCAAATCCAACGGCAATGTGTCCGAGGCTCAATCGAGCGCTCGTGGGTCTCGTTGGCCTCCAGCAGTGTGTCAGTTTGTCCGAGAGTACGTCGAAATGCATCCATGTTTCTATTTTGAGGAGCTGAGGAGCGAGATTCAAGCTCATTTCAGCATTATCATGGACCTGTCCGACTCGACCATTTGTCATGCTTTGCGTTTCGACCTCAACCTCTCTAGAAAGGTTCTTACGAAGCGGGGCGTGAGAGCGTTCCTCGCGAGCGCATGGAGCAGGGATCGGAGGATTTGAATCTTAATTCACTTTTTCGCTTTCATGAAATGGATATATGCACCTTGCCGATCACAGCCGAGAAATAAGTATATCTACCCTGCTTCAACATATCCGTGCATCAGAGCTGAACTGCAGCGTTTGAGCTTGGGCGACGGTTCTCTGCTTCCATTTGCGCGACTACCTTCATCGCCACGGCGACGTCGGCAACTTTCCAGTCGAAGCGGTTGGTCTTCAAGAACAGCAACGCCTCGAAGCTTTGTGGCTTCAAGCGGTGCCGGCGCTCTCCGACAATGCGCTTGGCGCTGGAGAAGAGTCGTTTTACGACATTAGAAGTTGGTGGCGCGTCGACAGCGAGCGTGTAGCTTACAGCTGAGGCGCTGGTTTGTTGTGCTGTCTCCTCACACTCTTCGACGAACGTGATCCGCTTCTTGCCTTTCGGCTTGCTCTTCTTCGGTTTAGCTGCTTTCGCTGGTGCTCCATCTTGTAGGCTAGCAAGCGCACGAGCCTCTGCGGGCGTAAGTGCCTCGTTCTTGGCTACTTTGACCCACGCATTCTCGAACGTTGGGCACTTCACGATGTCGGCCTCCTGTGCTAGATAATCCGCAAGGTAGTCGTGGCGCTCGATCAATTTGTCGAAAAGCATGCGCGTCTTCGCCATGGTTGCAGTCACCCCCTGCAGGTCTTTTGACATATCCTTCACTGCCCGGAGATCGTCAAGTAATCGCTGAACTTGTTTGCGCTCGAACGAGTTAGATATGAAGCCGCACAAAGTTGGCGATTTATCGAGAGTATCAGCAAACAGGATGTATCAGCTGAGCATGGCGTATGTAGAATTTCATCGCGTGTCTTGGGCAAGTACGGGACGAAGATTCGTGTGAGCCCGTAGCCACACAGACTCGTTCAGTATTCGGAGCTGCACCATCGCGCGGTGAACTTTTGCAATGACCTCGGCATACGGCGCGAAATTGACTCAGTTGCCAGATTGAGACGGTGAGAAGCACACCCGATCATCGGAATACCAGCGTCATCTGAGATTTTCTTTTTTCACGCTGCAGTTGTCCGCCACCATGTACACCACATCACAGAGCGTTCTGTTGTAGTAGCCGAGCGTCACCCTCAAAAACTCGACGTGAGAGGCTGCAGAATGGTTCTCTCTCTCGCCGTCGACGAGTGGTGCAAAGGCAAGTAGCACCGTCTCCTTGTTGAACGTCGCGAAAACCCCCAGGTTGTGTTCAAAGACATGGGTCCATCCGTCGAAAATGATGCCGAACCTCTGCGTCAGACGAGTAGTTATCACCTTCTCGACCACCTCGACGAGAGCAACGACGCATGCCGCCACAGAACGCGACCCAACAGGCTTTAGCAGGCTGTTCGTGCGCGCGTAATGGTCAACGACGAACGCGAATGGAAGGTCGCACATCACGATCCACTCGATCCACTTGTACATGTTCATCGCCTGGTCCGCTCCATTGACCAGGTAGAGTCCGCTCAAAAGCGCTCCTCGACAGCAGCCACAAGCACACACCATCCGTCTGCAACACGGAACACGAAGTCAATCGGCGGGACCTTGTCGCGGCAGGAAGAGTAGGGAACGCCGCTCTTGACAGTCAAGTCAGTAGCTCAGGCAATGGTAGGCTCATTGCAGAATGCTCAATGGAAGCAACCGGATGATCAATACCTGGCTTGCTCACTGGTACTGCCCTTCGTTGCTTCGTGCTTGATTCAGGTCGATACCCGCTTCACTATTGCTCCTCCACCTGTAGACATCTGCAACCCCCCGCTAACTCCCGCTAACATCCTCTAACATCCGTTAATAACTATAGACACATGTCAATCATGCTCGCGTACCGCCCACACCGCTGGTACTGCATGATACCACGTTCGAGTGCGAGAGGCATCACTGCTGCAGCAGCTCGCCCTCATTGTCGCAGTCGCTACCGCTCTGAGGAGGAGACTTGCGACGCTCCACAGCAGCGCAACAGCTCGCGCTCTTCGTCGATCTGGTCCCGCGTCCGCGATGCGTCCTCGTGCCCTCACGCAGTACAGCAATACCAGCGGGGGAATCGAACCCCCATCCCCGAGTCGGAGCTTTCCCATTAAGCTACGCTGGTGGTGTGAGTGGGGGGATAGGACGACGACTGGTCTCTGCGTCGTCGTATGAGGACGGCGTCCTCAGTTCGCACAGCCTGCCCTGCCGCGCTGGTTCCTCTGTCGGATATATCGGAATGCCAGTGGTCTGAGGGGCATGCAGATTTTTCACTCTGACGGAGCGTTGCAAAGTCTGGCGGAAGTCAGGGGGCGAGGGCCGGAGCTATCTGCTGCCGCATCAAGCGGCGCGTTTCGAGTGGGGCGAACAGTCATTAGGGATTTACCATAAATCATAAATGTCATCATAAATCATAAATGTCATCAAAACTAAAAAACACATTTTAATTTTCTGGTTTTAAATAATTAGAATTGGGGCTTTTTCAATTTATATCAATACTTTTGTTTGTGCTAAGAGGTAGGGGTACAAGGTACGTTGTACCCCAACTCCTAAGCACAACCCCCCCACAAAAGTATTGATATAAGATAGGAAAACTCCCGATTCTAATGATTTAAAACCAGAAAATTAAAATGTTTTTTAGTTTTGATGACATTTATGATTTGTAATGACCTGTCATAAACTCGCGCAACACACAATGTTGCTTTAACGTTGCCGTACAATGTCTAGCAGGTTTGTCTAAAATCTCTTTGTTCGAGAATGAACTCTATTCAGATCCCTTTACAAGAGCGAATTTGAAGTGAATACAAGTGTGGACCACGCATGTTGGCGCCACAAATGCATTGGTGGTGGAAACTCACTCACAGCCGCGCCAGCCGAAGCTCGGCGGCGCTCATACGCTTGCCTGGCTTAGCCGTGGATGGCCGTGTAGTTGTAGTACAGGGTGTTCTCGTACTTTTCCGAGCAGAAGGGGAACGCGGCATCGCTGCTCGACGGCGTGAAGAGCTGCTTGCCCGTCGTGTACGTCACGTAGCCGCCCAGCCCGGTGCAGATCAGCACGACGATGATGCCCAGGATCTTCTCGTACATGGGGATCTTGTTCCACGCCTTCTTGTAGTAGAAGATAATGGGCAGCACGATCGAGTTGGCCGTGTTGCACGACGCGCCAATGAAGTCGCTGAAGTCGCCGAACTTGTTCTTGGCCAGCACAGCCGCCACGACGAGCACAACGAGGATGGCGAGGCGCAGAGCCGAGTACTTGAGCGCGTTCCAGCCGCCGCGGTACTCGGCCGCCTCCTTCTCGGCGTCGCCGAGCTCGAGCGCCGTGTCGGCCATCGACACGATCGACATCTTGGACGCGCGCTCCTTCTCGACGCCGCCATCGGCGGGCGTCACCGCGTCCGCGTAGCTGATGGCGTTCTCAATGTCGTCCACCGGCTTCTTGTGCATGCCCAGGAGCACGCGCTCGAGGATGTAGAAGGCCGGGTTGATGATCACGGCGAAGCCGATCGTGATGTGCAGCTGCATGAAGAGGAAGGCGAGCACGACGGCGCCCCAGTCCGAGCGGAAGCCGAGCGCCGAGAGACCCGTCGAGGAGTCCGGGTAGATGGTGAAGAGCAGGTTGCCCGAGATCTGGCAGCCCACGGCCGAGTAGCCCGTGCCGGCGAGCGTCAGGAAGAGGCACGAGATGAACATGAGCGTCGCGAGCACCACGCCGGGCATGCGCGTCGGGATGCTGTGCTGACGGCACACGTCCGGGATGATGATGCCGGCGCCGTAGGCGAGCGACAGGTTGCCGAACGCGCCCACGACCTGGTCGAACGACAGGTCCGGGAACGGCACCGACGGGTGGTCGCGCATGCCGTGAATGACGACGGCGACGCCGATCACGTCGGCGATAATCGTGCCGAGGCAGCCGGCGAAAGCCACGCCGGCGCCCTCCTTGAGCGTCGGGATGAGGCACACGGGCAGCACCATGATCGCCATGAGGATGATCCACGTCTTCTGGCTGAAGGCTCCCGGGAAGAGGTCGTCCAGCAGCGTGCCGCCGAGCACGAGGAAGACGCAGGGCACGAGGACGCACGTGCTCACCTGCGCGACGATCGTGACCCAGCGGCCCGTCGTGCCCATGCACCACTCGCCCATGTCGCCGTACGTCTTGACCGACTTGGGCGCCATGAGCATCACCTTGGTGATGCACCAGCCCGCGTACACGTTGGCGAACGCCATGAAGGCGAGCGCGCACGTCGCGATCGCCGGGCCGGCGCGAGAAAAGTTACCGGGCATACCGAGGGTACCAATGCCGTAGACGCAGCAGAAGATGCTGAAGGCCGCCTTGAGGTCGTCCGCGACGACCCAGCGGCGTCCCTCCGTCTTGGTCATCCTGGCTGGCTAGCTGGCTGGCTGGCGGGCTCGGTCTTCGGCTGGCTGCGGATCGATTGGCTCGGACTGGGCTCCACGAGGCGAGTTAGGAAGTGAGAGGGTCGGCCAGCAGGCACCGAGCTGAGCTGGTGCCCGACGGGGTCACCCCCTCGCCCTTCGATCTCACCAGCTGGCGCCATGCCTCCGAGCGTTCGCGGCGCTTTGCTGCACCGCTTGACGGCGAGACAGGTGCACCTGCATGTATACGGTGGTGCCGCGGTGATGGAGACGAGAGATACGGACAAGAGCTCTCGAAGTGGTGTAGGTTGCAGGACGGAGCCAATAAGAAGTGCGCAACTAGCGGTGACGAGCGGTTGGTCATGGGTTGAGCGCTGTCAGCAAATCACGTGACGCACCGCGGGTCATTCTGGTCCTCGACTACGTACCACGAAATAGTGACGCATCACGCATATCCGGATGGGACACAACATAACCGGAATGGAAGTTGACGTCTCTCTATACAAGCACCCTTTACAACCGCTCCCTATACAAGGTAGACATCTCTGTTCAAGAACAAATTCATCAAATAGCCTCGTGGATCGTCACAATATTACGTTGTGGCACCGATTTCCCAACTCAAGCCACGCGGAGGACGAGATGTGGGGAGCGGCGGCGGGGACGCCGCTGCTGCTGCTGACGGCGCACGAGGCGGCGCGCGGGTCCGCGGGATCGGACGGCGCTCCCGCCGCTTCCGCGCTGGCGACGGCTGCGTTCGGCGCCTCGCGGGTGGCGGCGCTGTTCGCGTCCGCCGACGGCGCGCGCGTCCAGCTCGGCGTCTTCCATGTGGAGCCGGGCCGCGCGGCTTCAACTGCGCGCTCGGACGGCTCTCCACTCGTGGATCTGCTGTCCAAGGAGGAGCAGCAGCAGGAGCGTAACCAGCAGCCACAGACGGACGATGCTGGCGTATCGCGAGAGCATGGGCGTGACGCATTAACGCGCGTGGATCGGTCGGACTGGTCGCTCGCGTGGAGCTTGGACGGCAGCTTCCTCGTCGTTACTGGCTCTGCCTGGCGCGGAGAGGAAGGTGGCAAGCAGGCGGCAGTGTGGCTGTACACGCATAGCCAATGGATGGGCGTGTCGTCGGCGGCGTCTCGGCCAAACGGACTGCTGCTCCGCGCGCATCCGAGCGACTTCGTGCCGGCGAAGCGGTGGAAGCCGAGCGCGTTGGTCGCGGCGGCCTTCTTCCACAAGACGCGTCTGTTCCTGCTGTCGCGCGACTCGGTGCTGCTGCTGGCGGACATCCAAGTGGCGCGGCTGGCGATTCTCGCGGCGGACGACGCCGAGTCGAGCAAGGAAGAGGTCAAGGCAGTCTTCAAGATGAGTGTGGCCAAGAGCCTGGCCGAGTGGCACGCTGGCATCACGGCGGCGCGCTTTGACGGACCAACGTCGACGCTCGTGGTCAGCGGCGGGGTCCGCAACCCGAGCGATGACCTCGTCGCGGCCAACGCGTCGTCGCTGAGCGTGTGGAAGATCGGCGGAGGGGCGAGCGATGCGGAAGCCATCGAGCTGCTCGACTTCACCATGGTGCTCAACCCAGCAGCTAACGGCGAGGAGGCAGCGGCCGCTCCGGTTGATGGTGAGCAGGAAGCACGGAAGAAAGGGGTCGCGTCGTCCCTGTTGCAGCCGCTCAAGTTCATGGTTGGCTCTGGCTCCCGCGTGGAGAAGCAGAGTTTGCCTGGATCGATCCGGCAACTGGCGCTCGCAACCAACGGAAACTACGTCGCGATGCTGGACGCCGACGGGAAGTTTGCTGTTCGACAGATCGACACGTGCGCGGACATTGTGGCGTGGCAGCCGCTCGCTTCGCTCGTGACCTTGGCGCAAAACGTCGAGGTTCCGCAAGAACACGTGACGCGCGTGTCCTGGCTGACAGACTCAAAGATGGCGCTGCTGCTGGAGAGTGGCAAGGTCATATACGCCGAGCTGGTCTTTTCGGCGAGCGAAGGCGGCCCACAAAGTGTCGCTGATGGCTCAACAGGCGAACAGAATGGCTCCCTGCCGCATGCATCTCTGAGAAGAGCTGCGGTTTACTACTACGCACCGACGCTCTCCGCTTCGACATTGCAGCAAGCGTGGCGAGTCGACTCTCTGGATTGCTCGAGCGCTTCCAGTTCGTCTCCAGCGACGTGCAGCACAGTTGTCACGCAGGATGGCACCTGGATTGCTGCTGTTATGCATCAGGCAAGGCTCGGCCAGTTTGTCGAGCAACTAGTGACTGCTGGTCGAGTGGATGACGCGCTGTCGATTATCGAACGGCATGGGTTACATGGCGAGGGGGTCGACGTCGACTCTCTTCACCGGAACGTGTGGGCCCAGTTCTGCCAGAACGCTGTGGTGGATGCGCCAAGCGATGGTAAGGACGTGAAACTGTCCCCGATGGACGACAGTCACCACTCCGCGGTCGTATTCCTTCAGACGGTTGGGCTCTCCGGCGAGGGCACGTACCCTTTTGCAAGCGCTATTCACCATCTGGCACAAGTAAGCGACCAGTGGTGGGTGGTCGATGAATGTCTGCGAGTCGCGGCGGCGGACTCGTTCGAGAGCATGAAGCACATACTGACTGCTGGGTGGAAAGCGGCGTCAAGTATCCTCAGTGGATCAAAGGCGGAGAATCTTCCAGATGATGCGAAAGACGAACTCGCTGCCAAGCGTGAGCAGCTGCTGCGATCATTGTATCGCCTCGAAACTCTCCGGGTGATTGTCGAAGAGGAAGAGGAGTCTGATGGCACATCAGAAGGCGAGTTCTCGACGTCCAGGCTAGAGGTGGACACGCTGTTCAATGCGCCGGCGTTCTTGTGGTTCACCTCGAACCCGCTGCTCGAGACAGCGACACAAGCGGCATTGGAGGGCCGTGTGATCGCCCTGAGTGTGCTCTTCCGCCGCCATGCATGGAACCTGCTGCCCTACCGTATCCAGATCCTCTCGAAGCTCCTAGCTAGTGTGTCTCCCGCATCGTACGCCCACTTGCTCCCCGCTGTCCCGAGTTTCGCGTCCGACTCCCAGTTGTACTCGCTCCCGAAACTCTCACACGCACACTTGGCCGGGTCGTCGTATCCGGAAAGCAACGACACTATCGAAGCTGTCGAGGTGAGCTTCGTTCCAGAAAACCAGAGCCACGACCTGTCTGCAGACGAGCTCGCTTACTTCGAGTCCAAGGCTCATCAAAGCAGCAGCGAGCGTTGCGAGGAGTACGCGGTGTGGTTCAAAACCCGAATTCTGGAGATTGACGGCATGCACGGACAACTCGACGTGGCGTATCAGCTCAGCTGCCTCTCCTCGATCTGCCTAGCTGGCTGGAGTAGTAACGCCGATGCAAAGTGCAAGTTTGACGAGTTCCTCATGGCTGTCGAGCGCCTGTACAAGTGTGTGTACCTGCTCCCGCAGCAGCTACCAGCATGCAGCAACTTCACGCTGAGCGACTGGATGGCGATCCCGTTCTACCAGCAAGCCATGATGGTCGTGGGCAAGGTCGAGTCCGTGTCAGCGGCGATTGAGCGACTACGCCTCGTGATCTTGGCGCAGCGAAGGGACCGACTGTACGCGTTGGACGAGCTGTTCTCGTGGATTGCGCAGAGCGTTCTGTTTGAGAGTCCGTCGCTCCTGAGTCTGGAGCTGTGCGCGCAGATGATTCAGCTGAGCAATCCGTCGCTGCCGCTCCAGGACCGTTGGATCCAGAGCGACTCGCACCTGTTGCGCACTGCGATCAGCGTTGCCTTCTCCGCCCAGACATCGACCGTCATTGGCGAAGCGAGTAAGCACCAGCCGCACCCTCGCGTGCAGCACACGACACTCACGGAGCTGCTCTGGGCTATTTTCCAATCGTTGCCCGTCCGAAAAGACGACGATCCGCCCGACATCGCGCACCTTCAAGTGGAAGTGGACGAGATGGAGGACCTGATGGTCGCCATGGACGTGCTGGCCAAGTACGGCATCCTGACGACGCCGTGCGAGCTCAAGAAGGACGTGCTGTCCCCCGAGACGAACGGCCCGCACGAGGTGCTGGACCAAATGTGTCGGTGCTACCTTGTCCCCACAAGTGAAGCGGCGAACCAGCTCACGCTGACGGCGGACTCGAGCGACGGGAGTCGATGGATGGAGGTGTGGAACGACGCGGTCAAGCTCAAGCAGCACGTGTTCGGAGAGCGGCTTTCCCAGGAGGACATCTTGGACACGATCCTTGGCCATTTACTCGCCCAAGAATCCTACGCGACGGCAGCGCACGACTTGGCCGTGAACTGGGTCTTGTCGAATGTGGAGGCAGCCGACCACGTGATGAACCGGCTCATGGCTCAGCTGCAAGAGCGTCTAGACTCGCAGTGCGACTTTCCTTCGCGAGATGCTAAGCAAGTGACCGATCCAGTCATCGCGAAGTACGTCGAGATCCTTCGAGCAGTGGTGGAGCTCCCGTCGGTACAGGAATGGGATGGCCTGAGACGTGAGCGCCTGGAGGAGTTCTTCCAGCTGGAAATCAGCTTGGTGTACGCGTCGCAGTTGCTTGCGCTGATGACAAGCGGTGCAGTGACACAGCCTCCTTCGTCGATTCGCGCGCTGACGAACGCCAACGATCGACTAGACCTCGTTGTGCAGGTGTTGACGAGCAATCCGTCGAACTACCAGCCGTCGCAGGATACGATGCGGTGGCTGGAGGCGCACCAGCTGAATGGCGAGCATGCTTCGTTGGTCACCGGTCTTGAGGCACAACCGTTGTCTGCTGTCATGTACCTCGCGAGTCTGCTGCAAGTGGATGCGTTCAAGGCGGACATCATGATGAAGGGAGCATATGCCGCTCTGTACTGCTCGGACTTTGACGTAGCTTACACTTTGACGATGGCTGTGATCAACGGCGAGAACTCGGCTGATGAGAGCGACGGGAGCGCGGGAGTTCCGCTGCTTCACATCGTATCGCTCGTGCTCGACCTCGTGTCGGCGTCGTCATTTCGCTCGTGGACCAAGAAGATCGTGCTCTGCCGGTCCATCTTCAGCATGCAGCCGACCGGCTCAGGGGATAACGACGATTTGTTCGCCCATCAAGTGACGGACCTGCTGCTTCTTTGGCTCCAGAAGCTAGAGACGACACAAGCCCTCGCGCTGGAGCTTGGTCTCTCGGAGCGGAACGTGGAGCAGCGAATCGCGAGCGAGGCGTCCAGCGGGGTCGAAGACGTGCTGCTCAAGGAGGTGGAGGTCGTGATCGACCTTCTCCAGCAGGAGCGGCGGGACCGCGTGTTCTTGCTCCGCCTTCTTCAAAAGGGCTTCCATCTGCTGTGCGTATCTGTCTCGTTCAACCCGGAAGCGACGAATGACTCTGGATTGATGTCCGCCAACGACGACTCCGTCCGCCAGCTCGCGGAAGCAATCGTTCGGATGGGTCGGCTGTGCCTGGAAGTGGGCGTGGAGGTCGCGCTGGGCAGCGACGACGCGCCAGAGAGCGACTCGATCGACAGTCAGTACCTGGAGCTCGGCTTTGCGTACTTGATGCTGTGGAACGATTTGCGGGAGGAGGACGACGACGACAACGCGGTCAAAGCCTTGTGGGCGAGCGACCTTCTTCCTCGTCTGTTTGATCAACTGGCGACTCCCAACAGCGACGAAGCCACTGGCACTACGCCATCGACAGCCAAGAAGGAGTATGTGATCCGGAAGATCCACCACTTCTTTCTCTACGCAGCGGCATCGATGGAAGTCCGTGCAGGTGAGATCACTGCCGACAGCACTGCTGGCGCCGAGAGCACTTGGCGGACGAAGAGGGAGCGACTGGATGCGTATGCGTCTTCGTACGAATCACTCCGTGGCCGAATGGGCCAGGCATCGACGCTGCATGTTGATGGTGAGGACAGCACCGACGACTTCCCGGAAGACGCGTTGTCGGCAGCAGTGCGCTCGTCGCCCCGGTTCAAGCTGTTCGTGAGTCTGGCGGCCAAGTGCCAAGCGCAGCTAGCGTCGCAGCAAAAGAGCTACGAGATGGAGAAGGTGAGCTCCTTCTTCAGCGAGTCGCTCGACGTCGAGGCGTTCGCAGCCGACGAGCAGTACCGCACGCGGCAGATCCTTTGGCTCGCGACGAAGAAGGAGCAGTTCCAGGCGGCCACGCAGCTCGCCGACAAGTACGGCGTGGACCGATACCAGTGCGTCCTCGCGTACATCAAGAGCGCGCTGATGCCAGCGGACATCGCGTCGCCGTCAGAATCCGCTGCGGCAACGAGACACGAGCAGCTGGGGCGTGCGTTCCAAAGCGACGACACGGACTTCCTGGAGCTGGCGCTTCAGCGGCCAGTGGCGTTTGGAAACTTCCTCCTGCTTGGAGAGTCCGGGAACGCGTCCATCTACGACTCGTTGGCTGGCTCCGACCACGTCGGCGTGCTTCTGGCTCTGCGCATGGTACTGGAGTGTTCCAAGCGCATCTCAAAGGCGCAGCAAGCGGAGGACGAAGGCTTTGAGCGTATGATGGTCGAGCAAGGCGGCAGCGAATCGCTCTTCCCCCTGTCCAACGACTCGGTGGACCGCGCCACGCTCGTGTTCATGTGCATGAAGCGTCTAAAGGACCAGCTGGACGCGCGCGACGACGCGCCGACTCGAGCCATCGACTTGAAGCTGGTATGCCGAGCGTCTACAAGCCGCGAACTCCTGTCCGTGCCGGCCACGGACGACTCGTCGGCGCTTGGCGACCGGCAAATAGCTGTGCAGGCCGCGATCCCGCTATTGACGGGCAAGTCCGTCAAGATCGTGACCAAGGTGCTGCAGAAGCTCTACCGCGTGACCGCCAGCTCCATCGTCACGATCTACCTGAACGCGCTGCTCGAGTCCATCTGGACGGAGCACAGCGGCGACGCCAGCAACGGAGCGCTGTCGTCGGAGCTCGCTGCGTACGCGTACGAGGCCTGCCTCCCGTTCCTGCCCGTGCTGTCGAACGAGCACCTGGCGCTGTTCGTGGCGCTGTTGTTGGGCAAAGCGCACTCGGCGTCGTCGATGATTGGACACCTCGACCTTGAGCACGAGTTCTACGGACAGAGCATGGATGCCATCGTCCGCTTCGCGCCGCTGATGGCGGCGGACAAGCGCGTCGAGATCGCTTCGGACGCGCTGCTGCTGCTCCACAATCGCTTCGAGTCGTTCCGCGCGTCCATGTCTCCTGATGACCACGACCAGGTAGCGGCGGCGGAGGTGAAGACGCGGGAGCTCGAGGCGATGCAGATCGAGCTCGTCGAAGCGTGCGTGTGGCTCGTGCTCGTGCTACTGAAGCAGAGCGCTAGCACTGCGGCGCTGGACGAGTTCGAGGCGACGTGGAGCCAGTGGTGCGCGCTCGAGGACGAGGCGCGGCGGCTGGAGAGCCGCGCGTACCTCGATCACCTCTTGCTCCAACTGTTCCAAGCCGGTTGCCACCACTCCACCAGCTCCGTTCGCCCTCTCGTTCTGGTAGCCGAGCTGCTGTTTTTCCTCGCTGGAGCGTCGGAAGAGGACGCAGCTCGCGTCCTCGCCCAGTGTGTCCGCGCCGCGGTCGTGCGCACTGCGCACGAGGAGCTCGCGCTCGGCAAAGCCGGCAGCGACGACCACTGGCCGGACCAAGTGGCTGCAGTCTGGGCCGCTCGCTTCCCGAATGACGCGAGCTTCGCCACTAGCGAGCCCATGGCGCGGCTCTCGCGCTACTTGACAGCCTTCACGACAACCCAGGCGTCGCTGGCTGGCGCTGCCGCGTCGGACGCGGCCTACTATCAGCTCGTCCAGCGCCTCGGCGAGCTGTCGTCGCCGTTCCTCAAGGCCATCGCATCGATCCGCTTGGAGGCCCAGGCCTCTAGCCAGCCGCTGCTGTTTGAGGCCGCGGCTTCCTCGGCGGCCGTCGAAGCCTGGAGCGACCTCGTCGCCGAGTGCGAGGCGCGCGAGCTGTGGTCGAGCGCCGCGGTTGCGAGCCAGCTGCTGCTCGACTCGGTCTCCACTTCAGCGGCGAGCCGCGCGGAGCTGGCGCAGCGCCACTTTGGGCTGCAAGCGCGCGCGATCTGGCGCTCGGTGCTGGCCCAGCAGCCGACCGAGAGCGCTGCGGACGAGCGCTCGACGGTCTTTGCCGGCCCGGCGCTGGCAGTGAGCGCGCGCTTTGGCGAAACCTTCGCCGAGCTGCTGCGCGCGATCGAGGAGAGCGGAGAGCGCGCGCAGTTCGCGCAGACGGCAACGCGCGCGCTCGGGAACATGCTGTTCTACCACACAGCGACGACATCCCGCAGCGCGTTGGAGCCGAGCGCCACGCGCTTGTGGGCCGACGAGCAGCGGCGAGCGGTCTCGACGCGCGTCGCGTCCCAGTTCAGCCTACCGGCGGCGCTCGTCATGGACAAGCCTGGTAGCAACAGCAGCGACGGAGACTCGGAGGTGTCCAAGCTCTGGTCCGCGCTGCTCGTCCGCGGCGCGTGGCCCTCTGACGACAACGACTCGGCGCTCGTCGACTGGTACGAGCAGCTCGCGTTCGCGCACCTGCAACACGCGCGCGAGGCCGTCGAGCAGTTCGTCAGCTTGCGGTGGGAGACGCACCGCGTCGCAGCGCTCCACGTGCTGCTCATGAGTCCGTTCGACGCCCTGCGCGCGCAGTTGGAGCCGCAGATTCTCGCGTCCGCGGCTCAGACGCTCGCGCAGCCGTCGGCCCAGCGCGCGTCGCTGCTCGAGCTGCTGCTGCTGCGCTTCGACGTGTCGGCGCTCGTCCACACGAGCGGCGTGTACGCGTCGCTCGTGGCGTTCCTGCTGCCGTCGGAGACCAGCGTGAGGCAGCGAGCGAGGTGGCCAAGCGTGTGGACGGCGTCCTGCGACTACGTCGTCTGCGCGCTGGTCGCGAGCGGCGAGCTGGCGGCCGCCGGGCGCCTGGCCTGCGCGCTCTGGCGCGTGCACCCCATGCTCTGGGGCTTTGACAGCGCGCAGCTCGCGCTCGGCAACCTCGTGCGCGCCATGGCGGCCGCTCCGCCGCGCCGGAAGCGCCTGGACGGTGTCGACGCGGACCTGCGGAGACAAGTCGTCGAGGCCACGCGCGTACGCTTGGAGCGCCGGCTGTGATGGAAGACGGGCGTGAGAACTCGACGAGCAAGCGCTATTAGCCGTCGTCGCCGCCTTCTTCTCCTCTCTCTCTCTGTCTCTACTGCGGACGCGGACGCTTGAAGCGCTCAGACCTGGAGCTGGAGCAGCTGGACAACGTGCGGGTTGCGCCAGTCCTTCTTGACGTCGTCCAGGTGGTCCTCGACGTCCACGAGCTCGGCCGCGGCGCCGCGCGCGAGTCCGTCCGAGGCCACGCGCTGCGCGTCCGCGTCCAGCCGCAGCCGGCTCTCCACGCGCACCCAGCCGCGCTTGACGTCCTTGAGCAGCAGCTAGCGCATCCCATACAGACATTAGCGTTAGTTCTGCAGTCACCTTATGGCAACGCGCATCGTGCTAGTGTCCATCCATCTATCTATCCATCTATCCATCATCACCTACCTGCACGCCGGGCTTGGCCGCGTCCGCGAGCTGCTGGCCGTCCACGAGCAGCACGCAGGCGCGCGAGCAGTTGGCCGCCACCTTGTCGGCCAGCTTGTCGGCGAAGAACTCGAGCGCCGCGCCGCCGTCCGCGGACGCCGCGTACAGGCCCACGACCTTCTGGCCGAGCGCCGCGGCCCACGCGTCGGCCAGCGCGCACGCGACCTCGGCCAGCGGCGCGAGCGGCGCCGCGTGGTGGAACAGCGGCGCCGCGTCCGTCACGCGGAAGCCACCGCCGGCGGCCTCCTCCTCGCCCAGCAGCAGCCCGCAGACCGAGCGCTCGGCGTGCCGGCCCGCGTGCAGCAGCAGCTTGGCGTACGCGGCGGTCGACACGCGGTACTCGGCCATGGTGCTTCTTGGTCTCTTTGGTTTCGTATATTGCGAGCGGATTGGTGTTGTTGATGAGGGGGGATGGAGGCACGAGGTGTCAGTTCATGAGTTTGTATATTCACATGCGTGCGGTAATGGCTGTCGTTATGTATCAACATTTGGTCATTTATGGTGTAAAATGTTGACGCAATCAGCAACGCAAACTCGCCGCGGATTGGCTGATTCGACCGCTACGTCACGATCAAACCTCATGGCAACGTCATCCTCCGACTATCCATAAATACATTTTCACGCTCCCCAGCAAACGAGCCCGCTCCATATCCACGTGAACACAGCACATTTCCACAACTACGCTCGCCAATCAAAGCCTGCGTTCACCTTCCTGCGACACCCGCCCGTGTTTCTACCCCCTGTCACTCCCCGCAACAGTGCCCTCCCTCGCCCGGATTACCATTCCCTGCGCACCATGACGGTCCGTCTCCTCATACACCACCAAGCGTCGGTTGGTCACTTCAGCATCCTCCATCCCTCCCCGACGCCTTCCTCCCCCGCTCCCTCCCTTCCCAACCCAATGGCGCTGGCGTCGAACGGCACAGCGGCCAAGCCGGCCGCCCACCCGACCGCCAACGCGGGCACCTCGAGCATCGAGGAGGCGCTGGCCGCGATCCGCGCCGGGCGCTTCGTGGTCGTCATGGACAACGAGGACCGCGAGAACGAGGGCGACCTGATCGCGGCGGCGCAGTTCGCGACCGAGGCGTCCGTCGCCTTTATGCTGCGCCACTCGACGGGCATCGTGTGCGTGCCGGCGCCGGCCGAGCGGCTGCGCGCGCTGCGGCTGCCGCTCATGGTCGAGCACAACACGGAGACGCACGGGTGCAAGTTCACCGTCTCGGTCGACCTGCGCGCCGGCAACTCGACCGGCGTGTCGGCGGCTGACCGCGCGCGCACCATCCGCGCGCTGGCCGACGCCGCCGAGCCCGCCGACGCCTTCAACCGCCCGGGCCACGTCTTCCCGCTTATTAGTGCACGCGGAGGCGTGCTGGCGCGCGCAGGACACACGGAGGCGGCCGTGGACCTCGCGCGGCTCGCGGGCGCCGCGCCCGTCGGCTACATCTGCGAGATGATGGACCAGGACGGCCGCATGATGCGCCGGCCGGACCTCCAGGCCTTCGCCGCGCAGTACGACACGCCGCTCATCACAATCTCGGACCTCATCCGCTACCGCGCGCGCTCCGAGACGCTCGTTGAGCGCGTGACCACCTCTCAGGGTGTCCAGAGCGTCAAGAAGACGCCCGTGGGCGACTTTGCGGCGGTCGAGTTCGCGTCCCTGGCGCACGACAAGCAGGCGTACCAGGCGCTCGTGGTCGGGGACGTCTCTGGACGCAAGGACGTGCCCGTGTTCGTGGTCGAGGGCGGCGCCGGACTCGACGCCGACGTGCGCGCACAGTGGGCCATGCAGGCCGTGGCCAGGCGCGGACTCGGCGTACTCGTGGTCGCCAGCGACTCGACCGCGCTGCTGCAGGTCAGCGGCGAGCTCATGGCGCGCCAGAGCATCTTCGGCATGAGCATGCAGGTCGTGCGCGCGCTGGGCGTGCGGTCCGTGCGGCTGCTGCTCGCGCGCGGAGCCGGTGAGTCCAAGTCTGCGCTTGAGCTTGAGGGAGCGGAGGCTGAGGGAGCGTCGGCGCTCGCGTTCGACCCGCACGGCTTCGGCATGGACGTCGAGGGCTTCGACTACTTTGACGTGCCGGCCGCGACGTCGTGAGCGTCGGGCGCGTCCGCTCGCTCCGCTCTTCTCCTCATGCTCGGCATCTCTTCTTCATCTTCATCATCACCATCGTCTTTGTCATAGGTTAGGCAGGTCGAGCAGAGCGAGCAGGGGCAGAGCGACGCAAGGGATATCAGCAATAGACGCGACGTTCTCCTCCTCCTCAGCATCCTCCTCCTCCTCACCAAGCAGCCAGCAACAAGAGCAGACAACCGCAGACAACAGCAGAGCGTCATGGGACTTGGGAACGGAGAGAGGGACTTGGGAATCGAGCGTCGTCTTCACTTGCGCGGGGCCTGGCGGTAGGACTTTGGCTTGCTGCGCGAGCGCACGAAGAGCAGGTAGCCGGCCACGGCGCCGACCGGCAGGATGTACCACGCGAAGAGCGACACGGGCGGCGCGCTGACCGACTCGAGCGCGTCGCCGCCGCCCGGCGCCTTGGCCATGACGGCGGCCGCCAGCTCCTTCGTGTTGGCCGCGTTCTCGATCCCCAGCTCGGCGTCCTTCGGGTGGTACCCTCCGCTCGCCACCGCCTCCTCCTCCTCCTCCTCCTCCTCCTCCTTGGTCTCCTTGGCCTCCTTGGCCTCCGTCTCCTTCTTCTCAACCTCGTCCTCCTCCTTGCGGAGCGCCGGGGCCGGCGGCTCGGTCGCCGCCTCGGTCGCGAGCGGCACGACGACGTCTCGGTACGCGTATGTGCGCCGCATCCACTTATCGACCTCTACGAGCTCCCAGTGGTCCTCGGAGCCGCACGTGGGGCAGACGTCGGGCTTGGGCCACTGCGGGTGGTGCAGCCGCTTGTTGACGCCGTTGTGGGTCTCCCAGAGCCAGCGGCGCAGCGCCAGCGGCTTGTCCTCGGCGTCCGCGACGCGCTTGACCTTGTCCACGCCGTTGTTCTGCAGAAAGTGGTCCTTGCACTGCACGCAGCCGAAAAAATGCTTCATGAATCGCCGGATGGACGCCACGACCGACACCATCGTGTCGCCGCTGCGCGCGCCCGCCTCGGGCGGGTTCATCGTCAGCATGTGGAACATGTTCCACTGGCCGCACGTGTAGAGCGCGCAGGCGCGGTAGGCCGCGCCCTCGCCCACGAACAGGTCCGACAGGCGCTGCCACTCGGGCACCTGGGCGCCCGAGAAGTCGTACTTGGCCTCCTCCTGCAGGAACTCGAACTGCGTCGTGGCCTGCCACTCCTTGAGCATGGCGTCCCACGTGTCGAAGTCCAGCATGGCCAGGCTGCGCGTCTTGAGGTACAGCTTGGCGATGAGCTTGCGGTTGATCGCCCCCGGGAACGTCTTGGAGACCATCTCGAGCCAGCCCTTGAGCGCGTCGAACTCGTCGTCGTCCATCACGTCGCCGCCCATGAAGACGCCCTGCTTGAGCCCGAACACGAACGCGGACGCCGCGTCCTGGATGCGCGTCGTCTGGTTCATGGGCAGCGTCGACTCCTCCCACAGCTTGGTGCGCTTCTGCTCGCCAGGCTTGGCCTCGGCCGGCGCCTCGGTCGCGGCCGGCGCCTCGGTTACAGCGGCCGCACCAGCGGCATCGGCCTCGCCCTCCTTCTTGTCCTTGTGCCCTGGCGGCCACGTGCCCGTCTCGTTGAAGCCGGCCTCGTCGAACAGGCCCTGCACGTAGTCCTCGACCTCTCGGAACGTGTGCGTGCCCACGATGCGCTTGTTCTCCGCCTTGGGGTGCTTCTTGTCAAAGTTGAGCGCCATGAGCGTCGGGAAGCCCTTGATGCCCACGCGGCGGCACTTGACGTGGTCCATGCAGCTCAGCGCGCCCACGTAGATGTCCCCGCGCTCCTTGAACATGGCCGCCAGCTCAAAGTACGTCGGCGCAAAGTGCTTGCAGTGCGGACAGCTTCAGCGCATACACACATACATACACACAGATAGAGAATCCGTGAGTCCACGAGTCCGCCGGCCTTCGCCCCACGTGCTTACAGCTGCAGAGCACGCACAAGGGGTGGTAGAAGTCGATGAGCCACGGCTTGTCCGTCTTGGCGAGGTGCTCGTCCCAGTTGTCGTCCGTCAGGTACGTGATGTTGGGGTGCCCGTCCGGGAAGAGCGGCTCGCCCTTGTCGTTCGGGTCCACCTTGGCCGCGGCCAGGCCGCCGGGCGCGGCCGCCGGCGCCAGCACAGCGAGCGCCAGCGCCAGCGCCGCCGACTGGACCACGCGCAGCATCCTCTGCGGTTCTCTACCAGGCTCGGGCGGGCTTGACGCGCGAAGGGAGAAGCCCGGTATGGGCCAGTGCGCGAAGCGAATAGCCGAGCAATGGAGACTCAGACGCGGGGACGCGCGTCGGATGAGACCAGATTCGGGCGGGGACTGGATGTGAAAACATTAGACTTACGGATGGAATAGATTATAAGGGTACCATACACATTGACATACCAAATGATGACATTGTTTTGTCCGTAATATTTATTTTCAGAGTGGCTAAAGCGGCGCATGGCTGTCCTCCAACCTGTCACTGCAGCGTCAGAAGACGAAATCTGCTCGGAATTAGCTAATTCGCGCCGAATTACCCTAATCTGTTGGTCTGACTCGTTGTCTGCCAATTCAACACCAGAGTAAACAAGACGGTACACAACTTCAACGAGGTGTCAGTCTATTGCGAAGCTCCAGCAGCTCTTCTCGCTCCCAGGGCGCTTGCAGCGCCGCCACTGCGGCCGCTACAGCTCCAGGAAGCGCGTAGACTTGCGGTGCTCGACCTCTAGCAGTGGCAGCACCTCGTCCAGCGGCACGTCGCGGACGGCGAAGTGGCGGCCGAGCTCCGCGTGCAGCTCGCGGACGAAGGCGGCCTGGTCCGCGGCCAGGCGCTCGTCCAGGATGTCCTTGAGCGTGCACAGGAACTCCGTGTGCGCGCGCTGCTCGCGGTACTTTGGCTGCCGCGCGGGGTTCGTCAGGTACTCCATGTTGAGCGGGTCAAAGTCCCACAGGAACGACGTGTGGTGCAGCCACCGGTCCTTGGAGATGCTTTGCGCATTGCCCCCGAACTTGCGGTCCGCGAACACGTAGTCGTCCTCCCGCAGCGCGAACTGCTGCCCACATGTACCCGTTAGCTATAGACGAGCAATGACAAGCTAAGGACGCGAGCCTGGACGTGCTCACGCGCCTTCTCGGCCCCGCAGACGCGGGAGAAGAACGGCTTGAAGAACGAGACGGACCACTGCATGATCTCGCGCGGGTATGGCTTGACGTGCGGGAACGACTCCTGTCGCAGTAGCAGCGCGTCAACTTGGTCGTTAGCTCCATGGTCATGGCGCATTGAGACAGCCGAGGCAGACGCACGACGTTGCAGATGAACGTCGTGAAGATCGTGTTGTGGTCGACGATGACCGTCCCACCGCCGCTGAAGCGCTTGAGCACCGGGATGCCGTCGCTAGCGACACGCACAGCAGATAAGCGCGCGAGCCATACAACAAAAGGAGGAGTGGGAGAAGCACTGGGAGCGAGCAGCACGCACCGCTTGACCGCGTCGAGGTGCAGCAGCTGGTCCGGCTTGCCCGAGATGCCCATGACGATGGTCGCCGGCGTGCTGCGCTCGTTGTAGACGAACCAGTTGCGCGCCTTGTCCGCGCGGAACAGCGCCTCCTCCAGGCGCAGCTGCTCCTGGATCGGCGCCCGCATGCGCACCAAGTGCAGCAGCGGCTTGCGCGCCGCCATCGTCCAGCGTCTTCGTGGTTCGGACCGACCCTCGTCCCAATGATCTGGATGTGTACACAGATAGAGTATTTTACTCTAAACTTGGACTCTACAATAGCGTTTGTAACGCTATGTAAATGGATACTACACTAAATAGAGTGATTGACACTAAATATTAAATGGTCACTATTGGTTATGCCATCGCGCATCAATGGACGATGGCTCGCGGCGTGCGCATCGGCTCCAAGACGGACGCGCTCAAGAACCTGCGCGCGCTGCTGCGCCTGGCGCGCGACCGCAGCCCGCAGAAGCGCGTGCAGGAGAGCAAGTTCGCGCAGGAGATCCTCGCGAAGGTGCGGCCCTGCTTCTTCCTTCCTCTCTCTTTCTCACTGCTCCTCCTATCCCCGCATGAGATGATCACACGGCGCTCACGACTTGTCGTCCGTGCTCTGCAGTACCGCGCGCGGCAGCTGGAGACGGACCGCGACCGCATGCGCGCGTTCCGCGCCGAGGCCTCCGACTACCTGACGCTGCTCGGCGGCGTCCAGGAGCAGCGCGTAAGCTCTGCATGTTCCCAGCTACTTACGCCTTTCACTTGGATCACTGACTTGGGCGTGATGTGGTGTGGTGTTGGGAATGGGACGGCAGTACCTGTGGGACCTGGACGCCGGCGCGGAGAAGAAGCTGTCGGGCAAGGACATCGTGGACCTGTCGGCCAAGCGCGTGGGCCTGAGCGTGCCCGACATGTACGTGGACGAGGAGGAGCGCCAGCTCAAGGCCGAGGAGCAGCGCAAGCGCGACGCCGCGGCCAAGTACCTGGCCGACAAGCGCGCCAAGGAGTCGGCTGTCAACTAGCGCGAGCGAGCATGACAGCCGGCCGGGTTGTCGACTCCATCCGACGAGAGAGACCTGGCGACACGTACACAACGGACGTTTTATTGTTGATCATGGAGACACAGCGTCCCTCCTGGTCTTCATCTCGCTCGCTGATAAATGAATGAAGGCAACCCTGGACAGCGCTAGTAAGGCAAAGAGTGAGATAGAGAGAGGGCCGAAGCAGAAGGCGGCAGGCAGCGCCGGTCTATGAGCTCGCGAACGACTCGTCGTCTCTTGCCAAGCCGCCGTCGAGCGTCGAGAGCACCACGCGTCCTTGCCGCAGGTCCATGAGCACGAGTCGGCAGTACTTGCCCTTCTCCGAGAGCACGATCATCTCCGACGGCGTGATGCCGCAGATGACGGCCACGTACTCGCTCGACGCCGTGTAGTTCATCACGTACACCTCGTCGCCCTCCTGGAAGATCCAGTCGCGATACAGCAACCGCGAGCGGTAGTACTTGACTAGCGGTAGGCTCGCGGCGTCTGGACAAGTGAACACCCCGACACTGTTAGACAATGCGCTTCTAGGACAGTGCGTTCCAGGGCGGCGCCTTCTTCGTACCGATATCGACGCGGCGCTTCTTCGTGGCCTCAAATGTGGCCGTGAGCTCGCGCAGGTCGTGGTCGACTTCCGACTGCGCCAGCTTGTTCTCGAGCGGCTGGAAAACGTACCCGGCGCGCTTCTTGATCTTCTGGGCAGTGTCAAACGCGAACGGCACGTGGTCCGAGCCGTTCTTCCCGCGCGTGCTGCGCGTATTGCGGCTCGTCTTTCGGGCTAGGAAGGGTCACACGACATCGTTAGCTCTTCTCTCTACTCGTTACCACGGCTTCATGTACCAAGGAGAGCTTACCGGAAGTGGCACCGCCCTTGCGCTGGTCGTTGATGATCTCCATCTCATTGTGGATCTCCTCGAGCATTTCTTGCCGCAGCTTCTCGCACTGCATCTCAAACTCCGAGTTGGCCTCGTCGCACTCGTACGCGAAAATGACCGACGTGCCGTGCTCGAACTGCGCCGCGCGCATGTGCGCGAGCTCCTCCATGCGCGTCCGCTCGCGAGCCAAGCTCTCCAGCTGCGCCGCCATGTCCGGATGGGTTTCGTCCAGCACTTTGCGCCTCGCGTTCTCGACGAACTCGAGCTGGATCTTCAGCCGCCGTGTCGCGCGCTCGATCGCGCGGCGACGCGTCTCCTCGGCGTTTTCGACCACGCGCATCGGTGTCTCCGCCTCCTTCTCCTGCGAACGGGGACTCGTAGACGCCATTACCTTGTCTTGCGGGGCCTCCGAGGTCTCCACATCCCCTGGATTATCTTCAGGCTTCGCCGTCGTTGACGTGGTGGTCACCGGCGTCTCCTCCTCCGGGGCGTTACTCTTCGCGGCCGCGTCTTGCTTGGCGACGTTGTTCTCGGTCACTTCGTCCATCTCGACGTCCTTGTCCGGCTGCAGCTCGGCAGCTGCAGCCGGCGCGTCCTCCGACCCGCTCGCCGGCTGCTTCTCCTGGCTCGCGTCCACGTCCATCGGCTTGCTCGTCCCGTCCGCAGCGGCCGCGTCCTCCTCTTGCGCCTCAACCGGCCGCTCCTGCTGCGGCTGCGGCTGCTCCGCCGTCGGGACCACCACGGATGGCGTCTGCTCCATCATCATCGACGTCGCCATGGTCTACGTAAACGTACCAAAGCCTGGTTAGCCACCGCCTGCACTTCCAGTGACGCCCACTCCGCTCGAGCCAGCGTCACCCGCTCCCCCTCATGCTCCCACCGCCCCACACACACGCCTACGCCGCTCGCACCTTCGCGCAATAGCGAGATCCGCGCGCGTCCCGTCCTCCCAATAGAGAACCCAAGAGCGGACGGCGAGGAGCAAGCTGTCCTTTCCCCTCCGATTATTCCAGTCGATCCCCGGCAGAGCGCTCCCGCTGCGTCCCCAGGTCCGCCGCGACGCTAAGCTGACTGTACAGCTGCAGCTTCGCGAGTGGCGCGAGGGCTCGCTCTCGTCCCCAGTGGCGCGCGTCTCCCGCCGCCGTCGCCTGTGGTCCCGTAAGCTTGGAACCCGCCGCGTCCGCCTTTTTTTCCCGACTGTGAGTGTGTTTCCGCTCCTTTTCAAGACGGCCGCGTCCGCTGCGTCCGCTGCGTCCGCCGATCGTCCGCTCCCCGTCCGCTCCCCGTCCGCTCGCGTCCGCCCGTGGCGGCACATGGCGGCACAGCACGCGCAACCTTCAAGCAACCGTCATGCAACATTATATCAACTTTCGAGTAACTTTTGAGAAAAACTGAACATATCGTCAACTTCAACGCCTTGAACACCGGAGCAGCTCCGCTCGTCACATGTTCCGTTCAACGCGAGCGCTTACTTATTCAGTACCTCCCCTCGTCTGTTCATGGCCACCAAAGCGTTCGACTAGATACACTGACTTCTCTCTCACTCTCTTTCTCGTTCTCTGTCTCTGTCTCTCTGTCTCTCACTCGGTCTCCCTAGTTGTCTGCTCCTTGGCCGTCGGTCGACTCGTCCGCCGCTCTCCTGCTTTCTGCCTGCCTCTCTGTGTTCACCGCCCAACGTCGCTCATAAATAAGTAAAGCGGGGAGAAATAAAGCGCTATCTGCACACTGATGCCCACCGCGTGCCACCGGCTCGACACCAGGGACTGACTGGGCTTGGGGGGGAGGCGAACTAGGTCGCCACGTACGACGTCGTCAGCTTGGCGCCAATCGTCACGGCGATGCGCGCGAACCGGTCGGCGCCGCGCTTGAGCACCTCGGGATTGTTCTTCTCGTACGCTGCCACCGCCGTCAGCAGCTTCTCCGACGCGCCCAAGCCCGTCAGGTCGGGCACAACCGACTTGAAGGGCGTCGCGTCCACTGGAACCACCGCCGCAGAGACATCGACCGAGCCAATCGCGTCGACAGCTGGAACAGTGCCGGGCAAAGCCATGGCCGTCGCGGGAACAGCAATGCCGTTGACGGTGGTAGCGCCGGGAGCAGCAAGCGACACGACTGACGTGAGGTCGATGGCTGACGCTGCGAGGCCTGCACCAGCGTCACCAATGGCGGCAGGCGTCATGCCTGGCACCTCGAGCTTGACGCCAGTCGCCTTGCTCAGATCAGCGCCGAGGGTAGCGATTGACGCGGACGTCAGGGTTGACGGCGCGACACTCGCAAGCGGCGCGCTCATACTCATCGACTTGCCCTGCGCCTGCTCATACTCCTCTGCGAGCTTGCACTGCACGAGCTGCTGCGAGATCTTGTTGATCATGTGCGCAAGGCGCTGCGCCTGCTGCGCCAGCTTTGCCTGCTGCGCCGGAGTCTTGGCGCGGCTTTGCTGCATGATCAGCTCCTGCTGCTGCTCCCGAAGCTTGGCGTGCTGCGCAGTCAAGCGCTGCTTCTGCGCGTCTGGGAGCTTGAAGGTTCGGTACTGAGCAGGCGTAAGTGCCGCGATTCCGTTCGACGGGTTGGAAGACGCCATGGTCGGAACAGGAGCCGACGCCGGCGCGGCTGCTGTGCCCAGCATCCCAGCAGCGCCCGTAGGAGTCGTCACGGCCGCGCTATTCACTCCAGCACCAGGAACCAACTGCTGTTGGAGCTGACCGTTCACGACGGCACCGTTCCCGTTCAGCGCAGACGCCGCGGCCGCAACAGCAGTGGCACGAATCTGCTGTTGCTGTGCCTTGAGCTGCGCGGCAGCCAGCTGCTGCTGTTGTTGCTGAGCAAGCAACTTCTGGCGCTGTTGTTGAAGCAGCGCCTGCTGTTGTGCCCGCTGCTGCTGCTGTTGCTGCTGCTGCTGCTGCAACTGCTTCTGCTTGCGCTGCTGCTCCAGCATTTCCTGCTGCTTCTTGGCCGCGACCGTCGCCGCCTCGAGCTGTTGCTTTTTCTTCTGCTCCTCCAACAGTTTGCGCTGCTGCTCGGCCTTGTGCTGCTCTTGCAGCTTCTTTTGCTGCTCCTGCAACTGGGCGAGTCGCTGCTGCTCCAGCTGCTGCTTCTTCAACTGTTCTTGCTGCTGCTGCTGTTGTTGTTGTTGTTGCTGTTGCTGTTGCTGCTGTTGCTGTTGTTGCTGCTGTTGTTGCT